>JACCIV010020649.1:0-68308 GCA_015832515.1 Boechera retrofracta
GTTAGAAATAGCTTTGAGAACAACCTATGGTGAAGAACTATTCAGATTTTGAACCCTAACAAATCAATTATCATAAATCAGAGAAATCCATATGAGAAATCCCTAAACCTAAAATGAGACTACTCAGACATGATAGATGAAACAAATAACATAACTGAATAAATCATGAGATTAAACAAAAGAATAAAAACAAGGGTTCGGGATCTTCTCTATGATGAACAAAGTCTTGGATCCGTCTCCCTCACAAAAGCTCTCAAATCTCAATGGTGGCTCAAGAATAATCGTCAAAAGTAAAGTCTGCCGTCCCCCCAAAACCTAATGACTAAAAGTTTGCTTAAATAGGTCTAAAAACACGAGCTGGGCTTCTTTGTAAATCAGGGAATGATTGGGCTTCTTATGGGCTTCCTTGAAAATCTCTTCTGCGCGTTGATTACGTCGGTATCGATCGATACCATTATGGTGTCGATCGATACTAAAGCTTCAAAACGGGTACTTTCTTCGGTTTGCTCCAAAAAGGCTCCAAATGTCTCCAAAATCTCCAATTTCGTCCCAAACGTGTTAAACCTGAAAAAACTCTAAAATGATAGAAAAAGCACTAGAAAGACTCGATAAAACGACTTATATCATGGCTAAAAACGGGTAAAATCCATGATATATCACCAAGTGGGTGGCTAGTTGTGAAACTGCTCAGTTAGTAAAAGTTGAGCATCAAGTCCCGAGAGGGTCATTACAGAGTTTACCCATTCCTGAGTAGAAGTGGGACATGGTTACGATGGATTTCGTAGTGGGGTTACCAGATTCTCGGGGCAGAGATACTATATAGGTGATTGTCGATCGCCTGACGAAGTCCGCTCACCTCCTAGCCATAAGGAAACCTGATGGGGCTCGAGTTTGGGGCTAGAAGGTACATCGGCGAGATTGTGAGATTACATGGTGTACCTATGAGTGTTGTATCGGATCGTGACAGTAAGCTTACATCGATATTCTGGCAAGAGTTCCAGATAAAAATGGGTACCAAGGTACACATGAGTACTCAAACGGACGGGCAGTTAGAGAGAACCATTCAGACTCTCGAGGATTTATGGAGGATGTGTGTGTGGGATTGGGATGGCCATTGGGTAGACTACCTGATCTTGGTGGAGTTTACTTAAAATAAGAACTACCAGGCGAATATCGGATGGTACCATATGAGGCTCTTTATGGTGGGCCCTGCATGATGCCATTATGCTGAACTCAAGTGGGAGAGCAAAGCATATTGGCAAGAGTGTAGTGCAGAAAACTCCGGAAGAGAACGGAGTTTGAAAGTTAAACAGGAGGAAGGAAACTCCTGAGAATAAGGTCATGAGAGCATAAGTTGGGGTTGATAAGGAAACTTGAGTATCCGAGGTGAGGATGGAAGTGCGATTCTCCCAAGTGGGTTCTAAGGTGGTTGCAGTCTTAAGATTCGAGGACGAATCTAATTAAGTGGGGGAGAATTGTAACATCCGTATCCCAAGTCGTTCCTTGTAATAAAAGTTATTACATTTCTTGCGGTACAAGCTAGTATTTGGATGTCGTAAAAGTCTTGTACCGTGTTGTGTCCTGAGAGAATAGGAATAATGGGGAGCTCTATTTATAATCCACAGGGTCGATATTGGTTTGATTAATCGGAAGACTAATCGTTTCAGAACCAATTCGGGGTGAATTGGTTCGGAATAGGATTTTTGCAGAATGAATAGTGTTTTGATGGAAATGAAACAGAAATATGATATGGATAATATCAAGCTTAATTAACGGCCAAATGGGCGGTGAACGGGTTGATTCGATCAAGGATTGATCGTTGAGATGTAATTTCAAATGGTTCGGTTTAAGCGGAATTAAGCGAAAATTCCAGGATTTGATGAGAGTAAAAGAAATATTTTGAGACGGAGGAATGTCTCAAATATTTTGGGAATATTGACGGAATTATTCAACCGGGCGAGAGAAATTAATTGAGGAAATTAATCGTTGCGGTTTAATGAATTCGGTTTGGTTTAATTGGATTAAACCAACATATACATATACATATATATGTATATGAAAAATATCTTCTTCTCCCTCTATATATATACTCATCGTTGAGCAATTGAGAGAGACTTCTAGAGAGAGCTAGAGAAGGAGAGAGGAGAAGAAAAAAGAAGAAGAAGAAGGAAGAAGGAAGAAGGAAGAAGAAGAAGAGAAGGAGAAAGAAGAGAGAGAAGAGCTTGAAAACAGAGTTTTGGAGCTGTGTTGAGAGGTCCGATCGAATATCAAGAGAGCTCGGATTGAGCTGCAATTTTGTGGGTAAGTTCTTCAATCTCTTGCCTAATTATCTACCAAATTTTGTGGGATTATGTTGAGTGGTTTGGGAGATATGATTTTTCTCCCTAGACTGCCCTGTTTTCGGGCTGTAGCGACGGGTTGAGTTTCATGGAGTGTTTGGACACTCGAATCTTGTTTGTTTGGGCTTAAATTTGGTACATAAGTTGTTGGGAGTTTGATATTGAGTTTTACTGAAGGAATTGTTCAACTTTTGAATAGAATAAGAGTTATGATCGGATTAGTGAGGCTCTGTTTTTGGGAAGGAGGAATCCGAGTTTGAGGTTTAAGCTTTTGAGCTTAAGGCTAGTGAAATTAATCTGTTGAGGGAATATTATGTCTTATCTTGTCAGGCTTGTAGTGGATATCTTAGTGTGTGATTGTACCAAGAGGAATCAAGCTTGAGGTTATAAAGCTTTCGTGTAGACCCAACCGTCAAGGCAAAGGTGAGTGCGTGACCGTGACCATATGTGTGATTTTTGAATTGTTTTCGCGATTGTTGTGTGCTTAGGAACTAGACTTTATGGGTGTGGCTTATGGCTTGGCAATATTATGTAATGATTGTGTGTGATTGAGCTCTTTCGCGGTATGTGTGGTTTATTTCCTTAAGTTACATTTCAATTGCGTGAATTCATGAATCGTATGTGTTATGGCCGTGAGACGGGATGACCGCCTCACTAAGCATTACCAATACTTATGCACCTCCTTTGGTGCAGGTAAAGAGAAGTCGTAGGATGTGGAGCTCGTGGAACCCAGGGCCAGAGAGAAGAGATGATCTCGGAGTAATTTTGGTTTCTTTGTATTTTTGATGCTATGCTACTAATTCCTTGGTGGTGGGTGTTTTGGATCCGTAAGAATGTTGTTTGTGTTGTTTAATAAGAATTTTTATATGAGTTAAGGATCGTTTGTGGTTGATGTGTGTTTGGCATTGTTGTGGCTTGTTTTGTGTTGTTCTCGGGTAGCAGGGCAAGAGGGAGGATCGACCGATCCAGATAGGATCGATCGATCCTGTAGATTGTTTTCGAAGCAGAAGGTTTCTGGTCAGGTTTTAGGGGTTAGGATCGATCGATCCTGGGGTAAGATCGATCGATCATGTCGGCTTATTTTGGGCCAGAACGATCGGATTGTTTTTGGTGGAGGTCAGGATCGACCGATCCTAAGGAGGATCGATCGATCGACATCACTGATATATCATGGTTTTTACCCGTTTTTAGCCATGATATAAGTTGTTTTATCGAGTCTTTCTAGTGTTTTTGTATCGTTCTGGAGTCTTTTCAGGTCTTAGCACGTTTAGGACGAAATTGGAGATTTTGGAACCATTTGGAGCCTTTTGGAGCCTATCGAAGAAAGTACCCGTTTTGAAGCCTGAGTATCGATCGACACCATCCCGATATCGATCGGTACCGACGTAACTAACACGGAGATAGAGAGATATCCAAGGAAGAGAATTCTCACCATAAGAAGCCCAATACTTTCCCTTATTTACAAAGAGAACCAGCTCGTGTTTTTAGACCTATTTAAGCAAACTTTTAGTCATTAGGTTAGAGGAGGGCAGACTTTACTTTTGACTTTTATTCTTGAGCCACCATTGAGATTTGAGAGCTTTTGTGAGGGAGACGGATCCAAGACTTTGTTCATCATAAAGAAGATCCCGAACCCTTGTTTTTATTCTTTTGTTATATTTAATTTCATGATCTATTCAGTTATGTCTTGTTTTTCATCTATCATGTCTGAGTAGTCTCATTTTAGGTTCAGGGTTTTCTCATATGGATTTCTCTGATTTATGATGATTGATTTGTTAGGGTTCATAACCTGAATAGTTCTTCACTATAGGTTGTTCTCAAATCTATTTCTAGTCTGATCACCTAGAATATAGAACTTAGATTAATCGATTAGGCACGACAGTGCAATTGAGTAATCTGATAAAACCTAAGGTGAGCAATTTGATTATCTGCAAAGAGATTTGGTTTAATCAAATTGTGAACATATCAAACTTGAATTAATTGCTGGTTTAATGTGTAGGATTTGCAAAGAGATTTGGAATTCTAGATTTTAGATTTAGTTAGTTTTCGCAACGACAGTTGGTTAACTATATTTTCGTGTTTGAGTTCAAGAACGGCACTTAATTGAATTGAACTTTAACTGATTAATTGTTATTTATCATTGATTTCCTGAGAATTTCTCTGAGCCTAGTTTCCTTCCATATTAATCGACCTAAGTTTAATTCAATCATTTGTTTTCTCATCAATTATTGTTTGCTTAGCACAATCTGCATCTTTTATCTACCGCGTGAGTTTTCTTGAGTTCTCGTGTTCGATCCCTAACTTTACTGCAGCAACTGCTTTAGTATCATTATAGGGTATTAATTTGAGCATATCAAATTTGGCGCCGTTGCCGGGGACTCTAAAAATTCACCATTAGAATTTTAGTTGTCGATTTTGTCTAAGTTCGTCGTCAGTATCGGTCGATACTCCATTGGTATCGATCGACACTGAACGTCTGTTTTTGAATTTTGGTTACTTATTTTCTCGTCTTTTGATTTTCAGGTGTATGCATCAGCGTGCTACCAGGAGAAAGAAGGACACACCACTGATCAATCTCTCCAATACAGAGCTAGCAGAGCTTGAACGCACAAATCGGACAACAAAGAGGACTACAGTTGAGATGATCTTCCACATGGTTTGGTGCGTGATGAGGAAGGCGTTTTCAGAAACGCAGCTGGTCAGGTAGGCGACGCAGCTGGGCAACCGCTTGACGCTGCTGCCAACTTACTGCATGATGTGGATCGCAATAGAGGCGGGCGTCAACCTCTCGCCGTGGCTGAACGGACGCTTGGCGAGTACAACCGACCGGATCAATACTATGCAAATCGTGCAGTGATCCGTATTCCGACTTTCCAGAGGAATGACTTTGAGCTGAAGCCTGCTTACTTCGCTCTTGTTGGACAGCAACCCTTCACCGGTCTCTCTCATGAGCACCCTATGGATCACATCGAGAAATTCGAGGAATTGGTCACCAGTATGAAGTACAATGGAGTACCACATGAATACCTCTTTTGTAAGCTCTTTCCATACTCTCTTGGTGGAGAGGCAGCTTACTGGCTGAAGCAGCTACCTCCCGGATCTCTCGCTACTTGGAACGAGACCAAGAACGCATTCCTGAACAATTTCTATGACGATGCGAGATCGGAGGAGCTCAGGAACAAGATCTCTCAATTTTCTGAGGGTCCAACAGAAGCACTCAAGGCTGCTTGGGTGAGATTTAAATCCTACCAGAGAGACTGTCCGCATCACGGTTTTAGTCAGGTTCAGCTGCTCGGAATCTTTTACAGAGGAATTGATTGGCGGTATAAGATGGCACTGGATTCTGCAAGCAACGGGAACTTCAACACTAGGATTCCAACCGATGCTGTGAAGCTGATTGAGAACTTGGCGTCTAGCAATAGCACCAAGAATGCTAATTTTGAGCGGAAAAGGCTCGCTAGTGTTGCTGACGGTTCGCAGAGTGCTGAGGTTCAGGCGAAGCTGGACACGATGCACAACCTCTTAGTGGGAAAGACGAAGAAGGCTGTACATTTTGCTGAGGAAGTAGAGAACATTGAAGATGAGGCAAAGGATGTTAACTACATTGGTGGTTCTGGTTTTCAGGGTCAGCGATTTGATTATAACAACAACCGAAGTTTCAACAACAATCAGCAAGGTGGTTACAAGTCTGGAGGTAACCAATCTGGTTTTGGTGCCACTCAATTCGCCCAAAAACTACTTCAAGGCGGTGATTTTACTCGCCAATACGGTAATTCAGCTTACCAACCGCATTCTCCGAGGTCTACAGAGAGTAAGACAGAGATCCTCTTGGAACAAATTCTGCAGGGACAAGAAAAGATGACTGGAGATTTTAATAGAAAGCTGGATAATTTATACACTGATCTGAATGGGAGAATCGACGCTCTCGAAATCCATCAGAAGATGCTTGAAAATCAAATAGCTCAGACATCAGCAGCTGTCAAGGGAAAGATAGTTCAACCACAGCATGGACATGTCAATGCAATCACCTCGAGCGCTAGAGAAGAGGATTTTGAGCCTGAGATGACTATGTTCGTATTCAGTAATACTAGTATCTATCGATACCTGCCTGGTATCGATCGATACTTCCCGAGACCTGCTGTAGATTCGAAGGTTGCTGAAGATGAAGATAAGAATTCTGACATTCCACGCGTATTGACCGACACCCCTACCCGTGTCGATCGACACCAACCTGCAGAGACGATACAAAACTCCAGTATCGATCGACACTCATCTGGTATCAGTCGATACCCTGCGCAGGCTGAATCAATAACTGAGAAAAGGACAGAGATGTTTGAGGAACGGGTATACAAACCAAAGCTACCTTACCCTGTTCTTCCCAAGCTGACAAGAGAGGAGTGGGCGGCTGCTAGAAGCAAGTTTTTGTCAAAAAAAAAAATGGTTGCAGGACCTCCCGTTGCTGATACATCACCACCGCTGAGACAGTTGACAAAGAGGGAAGACCCAGGGAAATTATCAGTTCCATGCTCCATCTCTAGAGTAAACTTCAAGGAGTCTCTCGTTGACTCAGGGTCTAGTGTCAACGTCATGTCGAGGGCGATTGCAGAGAGATTGAAAGCTGATATGAGATCTCCTAACACGCTTCTCACATACGCGGATTCTTCTAGCTCACTCCCTTACGCTATAATTCTTGATTTACCTGTTAAAATAGGAGANAGAATCGACGCTCTCGAAATCCATCAGAAGATGCTGGAAAATCAAATAGCTCAGACATCAGCAGCTGTCAAGGGAAAGATAGTTCAACCACAGCATGGACATGTCAATGCAATCACCTCGAGCGCTAGAGAAGAGGATTTTGAGCCTGAGATGACTGTGTTCGTATCCAGTGATACTAGTATCGACCGATACCTGCCTGGTGTCGATCGACACTTCCCGAGATCTGCTGTAGATTCGAAGGTTGCTGAAGATGAAGATAAGAATTCTGACATTCCACGCGTATCGATCGACACCCCTACCTGTGTCGATCGACACCAACCTGCAGAGACGATACAAAACTCCAGTATCAATCGACACTCATCTGGTATCAGTCGATACCCTTCGCAGGCTGAATCAATAACTGAGAAATGGACAGAGATGGTTGAGGAACGGGTATACAAACCAAAGCTACCTTACCCTGTTCTTCCCAAGCTGACAAGAGAGGAGTGGGCGGCTGCTAGAAGCAAGTTTTTGTCAAAAAAAATGGTTGCAGGACCTCCTGTTGCTGATACACCACCACCGCTGAGACAGTTGACAAAGAGGGAAGACCCAGGGAAATTCTCAGTTCCATGCTCCATCTCTAGAGTAAACTTCAAGGAGTCTCTCGTTGACTCAGGTTCTAGTGTCAACGTCATGTCGAGGACGATTGCAGAGAGATTGAAAGCTGATATGAGATCTCCTAACACGCTTCTCACATACGCGGATTCTTCTAGCTCACTCCCTTACGCTATAATTCTTGATTTACCTGTTAAAATAGGAGATTGTCTGATTCCTACTGATTTTCAGGTTGTGGAGATGAGCCAAGGATCCAAGGTGCCCTTGATTTTGGGAAGACCATTTATGGCTACTGTTGGCGCGATCATAGACACGCCTAATAAGAGAATCTCTTTCTCTTGCATTGACGGAGACGTCTTCTACGATGTCATTCCTTCTGGAGGAGCACCCAGACATGTCTCGTGCATCACCATTGCCTCGGGCGAGACTCTGATGATCGATCTGCTCGATGAGTCTTATGATGAACCAAAAGTCGTAGATGTTTCAAATGAACCCCCCCAACACCCCAAGAAAGTTGTGGAGAAGACCAATGCAACAAAGAGGAAGGCGACGAGCAAGAAGATCAACGGTGCTGCTAATTTCACTTTGATTCCTCAGCAGTGTGATGGAGATTCGCTCGAATATAAGGTGAAGTGCAAGGAAACCTCGAAACCTTTCTCTAAGGCTAGAATTCTCATTCCTACGGAGATGAAAGAGAAAGAAGAGGATATGATGAGCACAACTTTGAAGCTGGAGATGTCTGGTTGTGGAGCTTATTTCAGAGTGAGTTCTCCACCTTGTCCTGACTGATATCTTAGCCAAAGTCAAGCTCGTGACATTAAACAAGCGCTTAGTGGGAGGCAACCCACTGGTAAGTCTATAAATATGAGTTTTTGTTTTTGTGTTTTGTTGTGTCTTGCGAATCAGGTCGGAAGAATGAATGTCGTTTTTGTTCCGTATCGATCGACACCACCGCTCTATGGTAACACCTCTTGTTCTTGACCTATTTCGTCTTGTCCTTTGATTTTTTTCACCTTCTCTGGGCTTGATAAACACTGGGGACTGTGTTGCTTAAGTCTGGGGGAGGAAGTCACTGACATTGACTTTTTGTTTTCTTATTTATTATATGTTTTTATTGAGTCAAAACCACTTGAAGATCTGTCTTTTGCTTGAATTTGTTGTTCTGATTTTGCTTTTGAGTGACCACTGTTACAGGATTAGTTTCAGTTCGACTAATGAAAAATCCAAGGGATAACCAGCCAGCTAGAAATCACTCATGTCTCTAGCAAGGTTCTTCACAAGATTTAGCCAAATTTTGCACTTCATCTACGCGGTTAGTGTTCTTAGAGCTTGATTCATCATTCATATCTGGCTAAGGAACCCATCATGCTTGAAAATTGTGGTATATCTCTCCCGTGAAAATTGTTGGATACATATTTGCGTTAAAACAGGTAAAATCTATATAAAAGTTGAAATGATTTCCGCCGATAGAGGGGTAGGAAAATTTCCTATGACCCCATTATTCTACTTGGATAAGGAATGATCACACAAAGGCCTGAAGTGAGGGGTAGGAAAATTTCCTCTGACCCCATTATTCACCTAAGACTTTTGATACATTGAGAGAGTAAGAACCGGGGATTCGGTAGCAAACACTATCAATACTCGCGTTTCGGACCTTGATTTATGTATGCTGTTCAGATAAACCTGCACTATTGAAATCTAATGAGAACTGATTATGAAATAAGTCTAGGGGAGATAAAGAATACTAGAAAGCAATAAATGTTGTTGAATAAATGGTTCTTTGGCTATGATATTGTATGGGTAAGAATCTAGAAAGTTCTTGAACGCTGATTGCAGCGATGAAACTGGCGATGAGAGCTTAGATGAATATTGGTGTGAGATAATAAGTGAAGTTTTGGGAAGTTGGGGTTCCTACGGAGAAGTACATGGTGGTTAGATCTGGAGCTGATCAGGCAGCAGTGGGCGCTTGGGAAAAAGGGCAATTACAGCGATTTCGGTAACAGGTCAGGTCTCTAAGGTTTTTCAAACCTCTTTCTCTCACTTAGTTTTATGTTTTGCTTGAGGGCAAGCAAAAGACTAAGTCTGGGGGAGTTGATATATCATGGTTTTTACCCGTTTTTAGCCATGATATAAGTTATTTTATCGAGTCTTTCTAGTGTTTTTGTATCGTTCTGGAGTCTTTTCAGGTCTTAGCACGTTTGGGACGAAATTGTAGATTTTGGAACCATTTGGAGCCTTTTGGAGCAAATCGAAGAAAGTACCCGTTTTGAAGCCTGAGTATCGATCGACACCATCCCGGTATCGATCGATACCGACGTAACTAACGCGGAGATAGAGAGATATCCAAGGAAGAGAATTCTCACCATAAGAAGCCCAATACTTTCTCTTATTTACAAAGAGACCCAGCTCGTGTTTTTAGACCTATTTAAGCAAACTTTTAGTCATTAGGTTAGAGGGGGGGCAGACTTTACTTTTGACTTTTATTCTTGAGCCACCATTGAGATTTGAGAGCTTTTGTGAGGGAGACGGATCCAAGACTTTGTTCATCATAGAGAAGATCCCGAACCCTTGTTTTTATTCTTTTGTTATATTTAATTTCATGATCTATTCAGTTATGTCTTGTTTTTCATCTATCATGTCTGAGTAGACTCATTTTAGGTTCAAAGTTTCTCATATGGATTTCTCTGATTTATGATGATTGATTTGTTAGGGTTCATAACCTGAATAGTTCTTCACCATAGGTTGTTCTCAAAGCTATTTCTAGTCTGATCACCTAGAACATAGAACTTAGATTAATCGATTAGGCACGACAGTGCAATTGAGTAATCTTATAAAACCTAGGGTGAGCAATTCGATTATCTGCAAAGAGATTTGGTTTAATCGAATTGTGAACATATCAAACTTGAATTAATTGCTGGTTTAATGTGTAGGATTTGCAAAGAGATTTGGAATTCTAGATTTTAGATTTAGTTAGTTTTCGCAACGACAGTTGGTTAACTATATTTTCGTGTTTGAGTTCAAGAACGGCACTTAATTGAATTGAATTTTAACTGATTAATTGTTATTTATCATTGATTTCCTGAGAATTTCCCTAAGCCTAGTTTCCTTCCATATTAATCGACCTAAGTTTAATTCAATCATTTTTTTTCTCATCAATTATTGTTTGCTTAGCACAATCTGCATCTTTTATCTACCGCGTGAGTTTTCTTGAGTTCTCGTGTTCGATCCCTAACTTTACTGCAGCAACTGCTTTAGTATCATTATAGGGTATTAATTTGAGCATATCAAATTTGACTCTGTTTTGTGGTGTTCTGTTTTGCTAGTCGAGTTCGATCGATCCTGGCAAGATCGATCGATCTTTAAGGGTTAGGATCGATCGTTCCTAGGGGACGTTTTTAAGGCAGAAGTTTAGGGTCCGTTTTTAGAGAATATGATCGATCGATCCTGGGTGAGATCGATCAATCCCTATTGCATTAAGGTTTAAGTGTTTGTCTTGTATTAGATGTGGAGTTTTTAACTTGAGTAACAAGTAAGTTTTAACTATTCACCGATTAGAAAAGTTTTAAGAAAAAGTTTTAAAAAAAAGTTTTAAAAATTTCGTATTTTTATGATTTCCGCGCGTTTTCCATTTTCGTACTCGGGATGGGGCGTGTCACTTATAATAAGAAGAAGACAATCTTGAGGTAACTCAGTACTTCTCTTCGCATTTAAATATTTTAGTTCATAACACGTTATCAGCACGAACCACCCTTTATCCGATCTAAAATATGATTTAATTTATAATTAAATCAATTTTAATTTATATATTAGTATCTATATGGAAGGTTCTCTCCGATCTAAGGTGTGATTTAATTTATAGTTAAAGCAATTTAAGTTTATATATTATTGCTTATATAGAAGGTTTCGCCTTCTCAATTATATGGAAGGCTAGGTCTCCTCAATTATATAGAAGGCTCTGCCTCTTCATTTGTTTTAAATTATGTCGTTATTTCCATGCTTTAAATTTATATATATATTGTTATATATGCATATTTATCATGTCAAATTTGGCAAAATTCGATATTGCTGTCTTTGATATGTTTGAAAATAATTATATGACATGGGCATTAGATGCAAAGATGCATCTATAAACAGACGAGCTTCTTGATGCCATTGACCTTCCTTTGATAGTACTCATCTTGATATGAAATATTTTCTCGTTGAATCCAGAAGTGTTAACAAGTAATAAGATGAGTAAGGTCAATATGATATGATATATGTCTTACTGAAGATGGCAAGAGAATTAAAAGTTTAGCGTATTTCCCTTTATAAATATTTTGACCCAGAAGATGTCAAAATTTATGAATGAGGTTGAAGATACATGTCTAGCAGATAGTGCGACAACGCACACAATATTAAATGATAAAAAAATATTTCTCAGAGCTTAAAATAAAAGAAACTGGTGTGAATACTTTATTGGGAAATGCAAAAATTATTATGGGCTCCAGAAGAGTACAATTTTCAATGTCAAGAGGGAAAAAATTTGAAATTAATGATTCATTATATTCCCCAACTCTATTAGAAATTTGTTAAGTTTCAGAGATATCCGCAGGAATGAATATCATGTAAAAACTATGAATAAAAGTGGCATTGAATAACTTTACATCACATCAGTGATTTCAGAGAAAAAATATATATTAGAGGAACTGTAAGCTTTTTCTTCTGGACTATATTCCACAAAAATTAATATGATTGAACCATATGCCACGGTAAACCAGAAGTTTACCAGTATATTTAAAGTATGGCATGAAAGGCTGGGTCATTCTGGTTCAATCATAATGAGAAAAAATTGTAAAAAGTTCTAATGGCCATCCATTGAAAGACCAGAAGATCTTTCATTCAAATGAGTTTTTATGTGATGCATGTTCTCGAGGAAAACTCATTAATCGGCCATCACCAAGATTGGGAATGAATCACCAGAATTTTTAGAAAGAATACATGGTATTAATTGATGCATCAAGTAGATGATCCCACGTGTGTCTTTTGACGATACGAAATATGGCATTTGCCAGATTTATTTCTTAAATAATCAGGTTAAGAGCGCAATTTTCTGATTATATTATCAAAAAAGTGAGGCTTGATAATGCTGGTGAATTTACTTCGCAAGCCTTTAATGATTATTGTATGTCACTGTGGATCGATGTTGAACATCCAGTGCCCCACGTTCATACACAAAATGGCTTGGCCGAGTCTTTGATTAAACGGTTGCAACTCATTGCTAGACCGTTAATATTGAGAACAAAGCTCTCAATTTCGATATGGGGACATGCTATTTTGCATGATGCAGCATTGATCCAGATTCGACCAAGTGCATATCATAAGTATTCCCCATTACAATTAGCATATGGTCAGCAGCCAAATATATCGCATCTCCGTGTTTTTGGATGTGCAGTATATGTTCCTATTGCACTTTCTAAACGTATGAAAAATGGAGCTCCAACGGAGATTGGGTATTTATATTGGTTATATGTCACCAAGTATAATTGGTTATCTTAAACCACAAACTGGTGACATGTTTACAGCTCGTTTTGCTGATTTCCATTTTAACGAGAATGAGTTCCTATCATTAGGGGAGGAATTCGTGAAATTCCAAGAGATATTGCATGGTATACACCATCGTTGATATCCCTCGATCCCCCTACGAAACAACGTGAACTCGAAGTGCAGAAAATTATGCACTTACAAAATATGGCAAACGAGTTACCAGACGGGTTCATAGATACAAAGTGGGTGACAAAGTCATATATACTGGTTGCAAATGTTCCAACAAGAGTTGGAATTCCAAAGGAACAAATTGATGCTAATAAAATTAATGAGCTTAAAGTTCAGTTAAAGAGGGGGAGACCCATGAGTTCTAAAGATAAAACTCCCCGAAAGAAAAAGGCAATGGGAGAACTGAATCCACATAAAAGGGTTCCTGAAAAAACTCTTAATGAGGAAAGTCCAGAAGATTTAACTGAAGTAGTTCCTGAAAAACTACATAACGAAAAAAGAGTAGTTCTAGAAGAACTGCCAAAAGAAAATATCCCTGAAGAGGGACATGATACAGAAAAATATGAGATTTTCATAAATTATGCCAAAAATAGAAAAATATGGGTAAGAAATGATATAGACGATGATGATAGAATTTTCTCATATTCTGTATCCAAATAAATTGATAATGAGAATTATGACCCAGAACCAAGATCTATATTAGAATGTCAAAAAAGATCTGACTGAGAGAAATGGAGGATGACATGCAAAATGAATTAATCTCCCTTAATAAGAGAAATGTTTTTGGACATGTGGTCACTACACCTAAAGATGTAAAATCGGTTGGGTGCAAGTAGGTATTTGTGAGAAAAAACGAAATGAGAATATTAAAGTCACAAGATAAAGCCCGACTTGTTGCCTAAGATTTCTCTCAAAGACCGAGAATTGATTATGAGGAAACATATTCCCCGGTAATGGATGCAATAACGTTCAGGTATTTAATGAGTTTGACTGCATCCCAAAACTTAGAAATAAGTCTTATGGATGTAATGACAGCGTATCTATATGGATCGCTTGATAATGAGATATATATAAAAATCTTAGAAGGGATGAAAATGACTGAAGCATTGAGCTCAAAGTCTACAGAAATATGTTCGGTCAAATTACAGCGATCACTTTACGGATTGAAACAATCCGGATGCATGTGGTATAATCGTTTAAACGAATACCTTTTAAAGAAGGGTTATGTGAATAATACAATATGCCCATACGTTTTTATAAAGAAATCTTTGAATGGATTTGTGATCATCGTTGTATATGTTGACGACTTGAATATAATTGGAACTCAAAAAGAGATTGAGGAAGCACAAAATCATATGAAAGTAGAATTTAAAATGAAAGATCTTGGAAAGACAAAGTTTTGTCTTGGGGCTCCAGATAGAGCACCTCCAAGATGGAATATTTGTGCATCAATCGAATTATACTAGAAAAATCCTCAAAGGCTTTAATATGGATAAAGCGACTCTTTTGAGTACTCCAATTGTTAATAGACAACTCAATATTGAAAAAAAAAATATTTAGACCATGTGAAAACAACGAAGAGATACTGGGTCCTTAAGTACCTTATATGAGTGCTATTAGTGTATTTATGTATCTTGCAAATTGCACACAACCATATATAGCTTTTTCTACTAATCTGCTTGCAAGATATAACTTGTCCCCAACGCATAGACATAAGAACGGAATAAAACATATTTTCTGTTATCTTCAGGGAACAATTGATTTAGGATTATATTATTATAGAAATTTAAAATTTTTTCTAGTTGATTTTGCAGATGCAGGTTATTTATCAGATCTGCATAAGACGAGATCCTAAACTAGATATATATTTATTGTACGGGGACTGCAATCTCGTGGCGTTCCCCAAAGCAAACATTGGTTGCTACTTCATCTAACTATGCAGAGATTATAGCACTCCACGAGGCATGTAGAGAATGTGTGTGGCTCAGATCTATGATCCAACATATTCAAAAAGCTAGTGGCATAACCACGAGTAAAGAGCCCACAACCATATTCGAAGATAATGCTGCATGTGTCGCACAAATTAAAAAATATTATATCAAGAACGATAGAACAAAGCATATTCCACCAATGTTTTTCTCTTACACACAAGAACTCGAGAAAAATCACGAAATCAGTATTGAATACGTTCTCTCAATCTTCTTACAAAGGCGCTACCCACCACAATGTTCAAAAAGCATATTCATAGTATTGGTATGCGTCATCTACGAGATATATGAAGAGAAGTATTTTTCAGGGGAGAATACATTACTGCACACTTTTTCCTTAGTCATGGTTTTTATCTCATTGGGTTTTTCCATGACGATGTTTTTAACGAGGCAGTACGTATTAAATAATTAAGTGAGAGTATTAGATAATATTGTAATTATTTAATATTATCTATATCTTCTACTTCGTTATACTTTGCTATTAAGTAACTTCGTGTTTAAGTTTTCCCATATATATATAAATATAAGCATAGAAGAAGAAAATCAATAAGAACAGAAGTTCTATCTCTCTAAATTTTATCTCTCTAAAACTCTATAGCTTATAATAAGAAAAAAATAATTTTGAGGTAACTCGGTTTTTCTTTTTGCAGTTAAATATTTTAGTTCATAACAATATATAATAAATTACAAAAACCAACGACGTAACCAAGGACGACACCAGAAGGTATTCCGACAAGGTAATAGCAAGCAAGGTTAATGTAAGTCACATATCCCTGCCATCCCGCTCCAACAGCAACTCCTGTTCCGGTTCAAAACACATACTGTTTTAAATATTGATTTGATATTAATAACCATCATGCGTTAAGTAGAAAATATAAATACCAGAGAGAACGGGTTGAACACTGTTCATGAGGATAGAAAAGGCTAAAAGTGGAGAAAGATCGGCAACTTCTGCGGCGACAGCTTCACTTGTAGTGAAAATGTAGGAAATTCTTCCTCTTAGAAACAAGAAGACGAAGAATAGAACTATTCCTATAGATAATGACGTCAAAACCGCTATCAATGTTGCAAACTTGGCTGCTTTTGCGTTTCCCTACCGAGTTCGTTGGATACTCGTACACTATTTATATACATAGTTACAAAAGAAGATGATATATAAATAGTATCAATAAAGTGAAATGTGTAAGACTGAATCTATATATGTGTCAATGCACCTTGCTGCTCCCAAAAACCCAAGTGCTATCATCATCTCTAGACTATTTATGCTGAGGCTGCCAGAAAAAAAAGATTGGAAAAGATTAGTCGATTTGTAAAATATCTAATTATATAAAGCTTGATTTTCAAATTTTCTTATTAACATGATCGATGTACGTGTCAAACCTATCGATATAGTGTTGACATGTGTAAAAAATAAATTAACTTTTATCTTCTTTAACAAAATAGGAAAACTAATTTAAAAAACATATTTACTATGCTAATTTACATGTGTATATCTATAAAAAAAATTAACTTTTCTTTTCCGTAACCATAAATAAAATTAAGAAAAAACATATATTTATGTATGATAATTTATATGTGTAAATAGATTTTGACATGTTTCTAATTTTTAATTCATTTAGCATGAATATTAACTAATAAGCAATGAATGTTGAAGTTTAAAATAACAATATAAGTTATTTAACATTAATTTAACTGGATAAAAATTGTATTTATAGTTGTAATGTAGAATTTTTTATTCGTAAGTGAAACACACAAAAACTTGCAAAAAGTAGTGAGCTTATAGGAAATAATTTTTGATTACTTGATGAAAATATTAGTATAGTTTTACTTATGTTTTATTTTATAAATTTTAAAGTATGTATTGTTATTTTT
The DNA here is from genome assembly GCA_015832515.1 of Boechera retrofracta. Classification (NCBI taxonomy): domain Eukaryota; kingdom Viridiplantae; phylum Streptophyta; class Magnoliopsida; order Brassicales; family Brassicaceae; genus Boechera; species Boechera retrofracta. Next base: position 17,042 of record JACCIV010020649.1, read on the forward strand.
TTATAAGTGAAAACACAAAAAAAACTTGAAAAAAGTAATGAGTTTATAAGAATGAATTGTCGATCACTTGATGAGAATGTTAGTATATATTTATCCCTAAACCCTAAACCTTAAGCCCTAAACTAGGTTTTGTTTTGTAAATTTTAACTCATTTATAATTAGTTTGACATGAGGTAAAATTATTATTTATGAGATTACGGTAGATAAAAAAAAATATTTGAAACAATGTTGGTTTTTCAAAAAAAATTTGTGGACTTTTTATTTTTTGACTAATTATGTTATGTTAATTTTTAATACTAACTAAGATATAGAGTTGATATGATGCATTGTTTTTGATATAAAAGTTTTAGCTCTTATCCATTAAGATAAGATGCGTGTAATTAAAATATAGTTTATTGTGATGGAATAGATAGTTAAATTGTATTGCAAAATGAAATGTGTGAGGTTCAAATCCGGTTTTAAAAAAATATTATATAAAATAAAATAAAATGTGTGGATTACCACTTAAAATTCAAATATTATCAATAAAATTCTATATTTATTTCTAATACATGTATATTTACGCAAGCTCTTATCTAATTATTTATACGCTACTATCTATTATTACTCATACATACCAAAAAACTTAAGAGTCAAATTAGTACTAAAGAAAATGTATAGTTGTTTGAATCGGTATTGGTTATGGAAATCAGAAGAGATAGAATGTCAATTCTTGTTGATTTACCAGATTGCCAGTGCATCAAGAGCCACCTCTGCGTTTTTCAAATTTCCAGTGAGCAGTACTAATATCGAGGTATACCATAGCTCCAAGCTGTCCAAAATAACGACCACAAAGTAAATACTAATTAATTAACAAAAGAAAAGTAACAATAATTATTATAATATTATAGAATTCTCAATGATATATATATATATATATATATATATATGCGTAAATGTACCTGTAGTTTAGAGGTAGTCTACATATACGACTCAATAACTTAAACAATATCAGTCTTTCACAAAGTCGTTCCTGGTAACTAAAAGACTTAGGAGTCTGTGGTTTTGACTTGAATGTACTAATTTGCAAACGTTATCTAACCAAGTAAATGCATCAAGTGGAAACCAAGCTCTTGGTTTGACCAACAAAATAAAAGGAAAACTAAAGGTATCTCCTATGAAATGCTGCCACACTGCCACTAATAAGACCTTTTATTTTCTGTGTAAATATTTGGCTGATGAGACACTAATTACTTCGTATTTTATTTAAAATTAGTAAACCTTACCAAAGCATTCCACCGGAAGACAACGACAGTTTGAAGACGGGCCATAAATCTTTGAAAGCCAGAATAGAGAATCCTCTCCACGTCTCCTTACACCCACCGCACGTGACAAACAAAAGCTGCGCAATGTTAGGGAACCAGAACGCAAATAGCGTCGAGGTCATAGCACCAGCGATCCCAAAATCGAAATGAACCACTAGGAGCCACGAGAAGAAGATATGGAGCCCAAAGGAGACAGCAGCTGCGTAGGCAATGATCTTGTTCTTGCTCTGAGCTTGGAGGAACATTTGGCAAGTGTAGTAGGACACGAAGGAGAAGTTGATGCCTATGACCCATAGGGCTATGATCCAAGCCACGCGAACAATGCGTTCCTCTTGACCTAAGGCTAAGAGGATAGGGCCTGAGAAGATGAAGACGGGCATGAGGCAAATGGTACAACCTGTGAGGACGATCCATGACCTTTGTAGGTAGATCCCGAGCATATGGTATTGTTTGGCTCCGTAGGCTTGACCACATATATAGTGTTTCCAATGCACTGGCCATGCCTAACTGCATTACGGTTTGTTATTACACAATAGTTATAAACAGTTGTATCAACCAAAGTTGAGACATCTGCATAGCTTCATAATAAGTGTTGGCCAAAATAACATATTCCAAACAAAATCCTCGAAAATTGTATAACTGAGGTTTCTGAGCCAACTTTTAATGAGTTTGATAAACGTTTTCAATCTGATGGTTTAATTTCTAAAAGCGTATTGTCTAAAACCTAATTAAGTGTAAGTTTGGTTCTCTACATATATTTTTAAGCGGTCTAAATAGTTTGAAATTTTTTAATTATGATTTAGTGTGTTGAGATAAGTCGAGTGATTCAACTTTATTTCAATAGCAAAATCAGCTTGCATCGAGGTGTTGAGTAAACCGAAGTCACTTGAATCAAACCAAGAAATTAACTTGGTTATCTGAGCTGATGGATATGGTTTACAAGATATAAAAGGAGGCTGAGCTGGTTAGGTCTATAATTAATCTTTTTCAAGTCTTCTTCTTCTTTGTCATCATTACAAGCGGAGAAAACGAGAGTCTCGTTCCGCCATGGTTGTGCTCAGTGAGCATTATATTGTGACGATTCTTTCTAGTGGATTGTCGAACTGATTCGGCCCCGGATGTAGGCATTATCAAATCGATATGCTGAACCGGGTAAACAAATCTTGTGTTCTCTTGTTTTATGTTGTTCATCGTGTTCTTTATATTGAGAATTCAAAATCTGAGTGATTAACAGAGATTATTATGTGATTCTAAAGTGAGATTGAGAGATAATTCCGCAACATAGTGTTTTGATTTCTCCCATAGTTGATCACAGCGAAATAGAACAAACTAAAAAAAAATTCTTCACAAAACAACCCATAATTTCTTTAAAAAATTAACTATTTTCAATATATCAAATCAAGCAAAACGAAAGTCAGTAAACATGTTGATCGACTTTGCCCAGTAGAGACGTCCCTACCTTAGGTTGATGGAAAAAAAAAAACATTTTTCTTAGTTTCCTAAATTACATGTAAATTTTAGGATCTCAAAAATTGTTTAAGTTAGTGCAGTGATTTGACTTTAATTACAAGGTATAGCCGTATAGGTGAAGAGTTCAATACTTAGATTCTACGATACTATTTTGTCTCTCTTTCGCTCTTTATGGCGTCCAGGCGTCCAGTTTATGGCTAAAAAAGCTACGACGAATTATGATTTGTCTAATGAAAACATATGTAAACATTATTTTTTGGGCAGAGAGTGGTTAGGTGTAAGACCCGTACTTCGGGCAACCGATTGTTCAACTCAGTCAGATTATCTGGCAGTTTGAAACGCCGATGTTTCACGTACTGGATGTACCAGGACAGGGTCAATGGCCGAGGAAATATTTTTGTCGAGGTTTGGGCTGGCCGAGCGTTTGTTGAGGTTATTTGGAGTGCTGAGTTGATCTGTCGAGCTAGTTTTGGATTGGTTGAGTTTTGTCGAGAGATCATCAGTGCCCATCGAGAGGTCATCTGTGCCCATCGAGAATTTTGGGAGATCACCGAGGATTTTGTTGAGAGGTTGTTGATTATGTATTTCTGATTTGATGGAAGTTGTTTGTTTGGGTTTTTAGAGTTTTCCATCGACAGAGTTTGAGTTTTCATCGAGGATTGTCAGAGAATCCTCGAGGTTGCTGAGACCGCCGAGGAATCGTCGTCCGCAGGATAAGGCTATCGCCGAGAATTCATCGTCCGCGGGACAGCCTATCGCCGAGGATTCATCGTCCGCGGGACAGCCTATCGCCGAGGATTCATCGACCGCAGGATAGTCTGTGGCCGAGGATTCATCGATCGCAGGACAGGCCTATCGCCGAGGATTCATCTTCTGCGGGACAGTCTGTCGCCGAGGATTCATCGTCCGCGGGACAAGTCTGTGACCGAGGATTCTTCGTCAGTGGGAAGGGCTATCGCCGAGGAATCCATGTGGATGGCGAACGTCCGGATACAGTCTGCGGAAGTGGACGGCGAATGTTCGGATGGACGTGCGTCCGTGCGGACGGTATGTCCGGTTATGGAAATTTTGGACAAGGACTTTCCAAATGTGGAATTTTCAGACATAAGTGGATGTGTTAAGACAGAGGTTGTCTTTTTCAGAAATGTTTGGTCGTCAGGACAAGTTTTGTCCGAGTGAGATATTTTTGGCCCGAGAGGACAAGGTACCATCGAGGATCGTTCGGACATCGATCCTAAATCTTCGGACAAGGAGTGATGTTAGGACAAGAATTGTCCTAACAATATATCTGGTCGGTTTCAAACAGTTTGCCCGAGTGGAAATGTGTATGGCCGAGGTTTCTGTATCGGAACCCGTGGTCGGTCCGGTACGGCGGAATTAGAGTCCGATGGGGCCAAATTTGATTTGAACCGAGCCTTTGCAATTTTTAGTGTTTGGATACACATTTTGTGATGTCTTGTCGAGATTCTAAGGCTAAGAAAAGGCACGGGCCGATTTAAAGAAATATGGTCCGATGGGAAAGGAAAATAGGAAATTTTCCATAAGTGTTGGCCCGGTTGGAATAAGGGTTTTAGGTCGAGTTTATAAGCTCCCTCTTAAGCTTTTACGGCCGCGTAAACACTTAGAAACATCAGAGAAAACTCGAGCTGCCCTTAAAGAGAGATCGCTTGGCCGTGTGAGAGAGAGATCGGATCCGTGAGTGGAATCGTAAATTAGTAAGCGTTTTTTCTCATTGGTTTGTTGTGTTGATTCGATCAAAGTGTTGATTCTGATGATGTGGATCGGTTCTTAGCAGTGAGAAGTAGATCCTTCCAGAATTGAGGAATCCTTGTTGGATCCTTGTTAGAAATCGTAAAAGCTAAACGATTTCTCTTTGAATCCGTTGAGTTTGATGGATCGGTTTTGTAAACTGATGGTGGTGTTGTTTTAGGCTTCAGCGTGTGTTGTTTGGTGTTGTAGTGAGGCCGATTGGTTGCTATGGCCTTAGACTCTTACATCGTTTGGTAAGAGAACCCTTTTTGGGATCGTTTAGTTTTGTTTCGGAGAATCGATTGTTAATCGATTTTTGGTGTGTTGTTGTTGTGTTCAGCGTGTGTTGTTGAGGCTGAGAGGAGGTCGATCTGATCGTGTAGCTTCAGTATTGATCAACGTTTGGTAAGGGGAGCCTTTGTAGGATCCGTTTGAGTGTTAGATTCGTGTGGATCTTTAGGATCGAGTTTTGACTCGATTTGTTTTTGGTGTCTAGGCTTGTGGCGTTTGTTGTGGACATCTTTTGCTGTACTTTTGAGTTGAAATCGTTAACATTTAGGTGAGTGCGTGACTGTTAGTGCAATTAGAGAAGTAGTTTGATGTTTGTGGCATGATTATCTTGTTTGTTACGTGTATGCATTTGTGTGTCTTGACAGTGTGGGTTCCGTTTGTTGTGGTGTGTGTGCTTTGGCGAGTCTCAGGCCATTCACGTTTGGGAACCGTTGTATACAATAATATAACTTGATATGTCTTGCTCGTTTATGTTGAATTGTTTCTGTATTTGTGCCTAGTGAGACGGGACGACAGGCTCACTAAGCAATTCTATTGCTTACGCATCCACTCGTTGATGCAAGTAAAGATGATTGATGAGCTCGCGGGACATGGTGGCGTTGGATGGGCGGATGGTTTATTTGTCGTTTAATTGTTGAATATTTTTGAGAATTTTGTTAGACATGCTTAGGCGAGTATTGTGGTTTGATTTTTGGAGAATTCTTGAGTAGAATTATTTGTGGAATTTTGTTGGTTAATTTGGAATAAAGAACTCGCTTGCATGATTAGAATTTGTCTAAGTAATTTCCACTATGCAAATTTGAAAATTAGTTGAGAAAAATTAGAGAAGTAACACTTGGTAGAAAATTTTTAAAAATTTGTGCACTAGGGGATGTTACATTAGGCCTCTGAAGTGGACTGCAAATGAATCTTGTCAAACTTGTCGACCCACAAATTTATCTTTTGCAGTGCTTTTCCGAAACCTTTTCTTCTAAGTTTATAGTATAATAAACTCTATAACAAAATAAAAGTTATAGTATAATAACTTGTTTAACTAATTTCGTCTTATTTTATTACCACACAATCTTCCAAATTTGTTTAGCTAATTTACGTATTTATATAAGAAAATATTCACGTCACATAAATGTAAAACTTTTGTCGAAAATGTTTGAATTTTTTTTTGCGTTTTCAAATTTCTACTATATTATTGAACTTAAAACTCTATTCAATCTACTTTAGATTTAGAAAAACCATATTATTGAACTTAAAATTCTATTCAATCTACTATATTATTGAACTTAAAATTCTATTCAATCTATCAATTCGATAGATTTAGAAAAAAAAAGCCATGAAAAATAGGAGAAGATACTACGTATTTGGTATGTAGTTGTGTTATGTCTAAAGATATTTGTGGTTGGCAAGAAACCACCACATGTTACGACAAGCAGTGTCAACCGTCAGTATTCACATGATATTCGTTATTTCAAATTTCTGTCAAAAGAAAGATATTATCAGTAGTCTTTTCTTAATTCTTATTATCATTCTCACGAATCAAAAACATGTTTTACTTTATTATTGAGTAGTATGGTATAATACTACGAGTGGATGAGAGTTTTAGAAGAATTTGATACTTTTTCATTTGTAAGAAAAAAGGAAAATTCCTTACCAAAAAAGACTTATCAGAATCATTTTTCTATAAGGTCTTTTTTTCTGTTTTCACTTTTCAGTAAGGTACTTCAATTTATTGAATAGCTCCGCATTTTGTCAGCGAATCCGGTGGAAAAATAAATGAAAGTTATCTCTAATCATTATGACAAATAAAAACACTTTTAATTTACTAATGATCAGTAATAGTATGACGACTAGATGTGAGTTTTCGATGTAGAGTTTTGGAAGAAATCTAGTATTTTATTTTATCAAAAAAACAAATCAAGTATGATATAGTTATTTAAGTTGTTTATTAGTCCATAACAATTAATCAGATTAATAAAAAAGTGAGAGTAATAATTGAAGTACTAACCAAGATACCATTACTGAAACGGAGGAGAACGGTGAAGGTGATGGAGTAAGCGGCCAACTCGATAGGGCCAAGATGGCAGATAAAAGCTTGACTTATCATTGAAACTCCGAACGTAGAGAATATCGTGAAGATCGCCGGCGCCGCCACAACCCATAACTTCTTTGATTCAATCCAAACCTTTTCCTTCATCCCCAACTCATCCTCTTTTTCGCCAATCTCTGCCGTCTTTTTCAACAGAGCCTCCGTGAGCTCTCCTCCTCCTCCTCCGGCCATCTTGGAGTCTCTGTTTGTGGACCAGAGAGTAGGAGGAAATGAATAGAAGAGAGAAGGCTAAGAAAGAGAGAGAGGAGAGAGTTTGTGTATAATTAATTAATGTTTGAGAACATTTTTTGGTACGCATAGGCCTTCACTACGTGTTGCACCATTTTTTTTTTTTGGTCGGCAATCTCATTGATTAATAAAGGGAGGTAAAAGCACTCCAAACATTAAATAACTCAAATGAAAATACAATGGCACATAGGCCTGATAGGTAGAGGTTCAAAACCCGCAAGTTTTGCTCAATGGGTCGAAGTCCACAGAGTTTTGTAACTTGGGTTCTCAGGCCGAAACAGTGGAGGATCAAAGCAATTGGGCTTGAAGCCCGTTAGGTTTGCAAGTGTTTCCTTGGACGCACCATAGGAGAATCGGAGAATATGTTTATAAATAAACATTAAAAAATGTTAATATTTACGTTACATTACTATTATTTAAAAAAATAAATTTTAATATTTTATTAAAGATATTTTAATCATTAGTTATTATGTGATCATTTAATTAAATCATTTAATAAATAATTTTGTTTTAATTAATTTATTTATTTTAATTTTTTGGAAAAGTAGTTAAAAATAGATTTTATGAAGATTTTGTTGATTTAGTTAAACACAATAATTAAATTAAATTAAATGTTGATTTAATTTTCTAAAAATAAGAGACTTTATGTAGATTCTGATTTTTTTTGGAAAACTTTAAGGAAAAATTTAGGTAGATTGTCGTTTTAGTTTTACTTCTTTCTAGATTATAATTTTTGTTTTAATTAATTAATTTATTTTAAATTTTTTGAAAAGTAGTTAAAAAATTTTAATATGAAAGATTGGTTTTAAATTTCTGATTACAAAATATTTACGCGGATATTACAAATATTCGATATTATAAAAACTGATATTATAATTTTCGTAAAGGTTTAGAATAATTACAATTTTCTAATATCCTGAGTTTATAATTTTTGGATAGTTGCAATTTGTCCGTGCTGTAACACATGATATATCCTAGTAAGTAGTAAACTATTATTATTACACTCTTTGATGAAGAATATATTAACAAGATTACATTATCTTTAGTGAATGAAGATTATCATATTCACTATAAGAATTTCGAGAACCAAATATTTATTATTCTTTTTGTGAAGTCTCATTTAAATTTCTAGATTCTGGTTTAATCTAACGTTTCAGCTACGAAGATATCTGAAATTAACATTTACCAATAAATAATATAAATTCTTAAACAAGTTAGTACTTTTGTTATAATAAACGATTAAAAATTTCATATTTTTAAAAATGGTAATCAATTTGTAAAACCTGTTTATCCCAGTCTGTTTTAAAGTCATTATCGTAATTCGTAAGCACACAACTTTACACGAAAATTCTAAAAAGCATTCTTAACCACACATTTTGAATTTGAAAGAAAGTATTTGTTGTTGTTTTTTTTTACAACCAAATAGATGTTTTATTTTATACTAGAAAAATTATAAATTATAGTGAATAAAATTTATGTAAAAGAAATGTTAAAATGAGAAAATTAATATTTATAATTAAAAAATCATAATGATGAAAAAACGTGTAGAGTAATGATCTTTTACATCAGACCTACTACCAAGCAAGGTTAACATAAACAACATCAATTCCTGCTCCAACAACAATTCTTATTCCCACAGTAATTTCTGTTCTAACAACTTCAACATAAATGCTAGTTTAGTTAATGATCAATAGTTACACGTTTATAATATCATACTTGAAACATTTAAACTCAATGAATGATCATAGCTACATGTTTATAATAGTATCATAATGAAATTCAATAATAGAAATGTTTATTTATCATTGACATGACCAAGCTATCTTCATATAGTATTAGATTTTTAAATGCTACTAAATTATATGAGATTCTATTAAGATATAATCTACTTTAGTCCTATTCCTATGCGGACTAGGTTCTACCCTGTGTGTATATATATATTATTTACTTTGTGAATCAACAAACCAGACATTTTCCTAAATGGTTTTTGATTTGTATCAAAACCAATTGGTATACAACGTATTGGTAATGGATAAAATATTCTCACATTTTAAATATATAACATTTGGAAATAATAGTCAAGGATGAAGAGGTTAAATATCAAAGAAGACAGGTTATACACTAGATGGGTGGAGGGGCAGAGCACTTTAGTTGTTGGTAGTCGGTAGAACTAAAGTTACTTTGATAACCTAATTGAGGTAAGAACTTAACTTTCAAATGTGTATACAAAAAGTAAAATTTCGGGATAGTATACAAAGAGATAAAAAGTTATTTACATTATCGGGGTTAATATAGTTTACAATGAAGAGATCAGATCGAAAGTTATTTTGATAGCCTAATTTATGAATAGAAGAGGTCATTATCGGAGACATTTAAAATAATTTATGGCTATATATATTATGAAAGTATATTTGGTCTTGGAAAGCCTCTCATGTAAGAGTTTTACCATCAAATGCGCTGGATCGAGACTAATTTCATGATGCAATAGTACACAAAAAAATAATTTTTTCGGGATAGTATAAAAAGAGATAAAAGGGAAATACCCTGATATATAAATCTAATCAATAATTCTTTTGAACTCTTCAATAACACATCTACTGTCGAATAAAAGTACAACCTACATTTTTTTTTTAACACCAAAACACATTCATTCATTCATTCCGAAATGTCAAAACACTATTTATCAAAAGCCATATAAAGCTTAATCCAAAACGGCAAAGAAACATCGATAGTAGCAAAATAGATTGGACAAGTTAAGACATACTTTGCCATTGCATCGGCACAAGCATTACCTTCTCGGGGAGCAAACTGAAATCTGTAATTACCCCCTTCTCGCACCAATCCATTGATCTCCGACGTAAAACTAAGGAGACACGGCCAAAGATCCGGGTTATGAACCGCATCAACCAAATCCCTACAATTCGTCTCAAATATAACATTAGTTATACCTTGACGAGAAAGGCAGCCAACTGCCCAGACAAGCGCAGTGGCTTCAGTCACCAATGGAGAGCTCAGCTTCGGAAAGCATTTAGCACTAAAAAATCAGACTGTTCCTCTATGATCTCTGAGTATCCAGCTAACACCACAAGACTTTCCATCATGTTTCCACGATCCATCAATGTTGCATTTGAAGAAAGTGGGATCGGGAAGTTTCCATTTTCTGTTTGAAGATCTTGGAATTCCAACAGAAGGTCTAGTAGTGCTGACAAGGTTGGAATTGGTAGAATACCACTCCTCAGCAGCCTCCCTTGCTTTTGAGACTAAATTGTCTGCTTCGCAATCTAAACCTGAGAACACAAGATCATTTCTCCTCTTCCATATGTGCCACAACAACCATGGCCAATGCTGGTATCTTTTCTTTTCCTCATCATCTACATTGTTATGAAAGGAAGGCAGCAGGAGACGACTCATATTCTCAAAAAGTGAAGCATCTGCTGCAGGAAAGAATAAGTGCCCAACAGGAGACAAAGCCCACACCAATCTTGCAAAGGAGCATTGAAAAAGTAATGATTCACATTTTCACCTGAGTCACGGCATCGAGGGCATTCATTGAACTTTGTTAGTCTTTTACTCTTCATATTCTGGCCGACAGCAAAAGAATTGGTAATACATCTCCACATAAAATGTCTGATATTTGCTGGAGCTTTTGTCTTCCAAATGCTGGTGAAGACTGGACTAAGACTTGGATTCAACTAAGCCTTTGACTGATGATTACTTTTAATCATGTTTTCCCAAATCCAATAACCTGATTTGACAGTGTAATCTCCATGCTTATTGTGTATCCAGGAATAAGAGGCTTTTGATACTGCTCCCCCAGGTTTAATTTGACAAATAAGATCAACCTCACTTTTTTCAAAACCAGTATTCACCATATGTAAGTTCCATTCATCTGAGTGGTCTTCTTTGAAGTAATGAAGAGAAAAACTTGATGGATCAATATCCAGTCTTGGCTGTGGAGGTCTCGGAGGATCTGAGGGTAACCAAGGATCAGAGAGCATCTTCAAGTTCTCTCCATTGCCTATCTCTTTTTCAATTCCCATCTTCATCACAGCCTGTGCACCATGAATGCTTCTCCAAGCAAAGGAGGGTCTTGTTCCCAGAGAAGCTTGTAAAGGAGATCCCTTAGGAAAATACCTTCCTTTAAAAACCTTAACAAGGAGAGAGTCTTCATGGACAGCCAGACGCCAAAGTTGTTTTCCCAATAAGGCCAAATTAAAACCTTCCAAGTCTTAAATCCTAAACCTCCATCTTTTTTCGACTTCAACAATTTATCCCAAGCTTTCCAGTTGATACCCTTCCATGGGATTTTTCCACCAGAAGTGAGACAGTTTTGATGTAATTTTGGTGCATAAGGTTTTTGGCAGTCTGAAGCAAGACATGGTGTAAGTAGGAAGGGCTAGAGCAACTGCTTTGATTAAGACTTCCTTTCCTCCCTGTGAGAGAAATCTTGTCTTCCAAGCAGTGAGTTTGCTCTCCACTTGATCTATTACCTAAGTACCTGAGAGTATTGACCTTGGAGCCAACAAAAGCTTCAAGCAACCCAAGATAAAGGCCTTTACCACCATTGTTCTGGATACCTGAGATTTGTTTAATTAGAGCTTTTTCCTGGTCATCTATCTTGCTTCCAAAGATCAAGCTTGACTTTGCATAGTTCACTTTCTGACCTGAAATCTTATTATATTCTTCTAGAATTGCCTTCACTGTCATCAATTCCTCCTTATCCTTCCTGCAATAAAAGAGAGAATCGTCGGCAAAGAGCAGGTGGGAGATAGGAGGAGAAGAAGGTGCAATTTGTATCCCATGGATTTGTCCTCTGTTTGTTGCTTTCTGAAAGCCATTCCCTAACACCTCTGCCACCAAAATGAAAAGAAAGGGAGATAAAGGATCCCCTTGTCTCAGACCCCTTGTAGAACTAAAGTTTCCATAAGGTTCATTGTTTACTAAAACACAATAGGAAGGTGATGTGATACAAGCCATAATTCTTCTTACCCAAGGAGCACAAAAACCCATTCTTTCTAACAAAGCCTCCACAAAAGGCCATTCCACTTTATCAAAAGCCTTCATCATATCTGTTTTTATTGATAAGAAATTCTGAGCAATATTCTCCTGAGTTCTCAAAGCATGAGACATTTCATGAGCCAGCAAGATGTTATCAGATATCAGTCTACCGGAGACAAAAGCTGCTTGGTTCTCAGAGATAATAGAGGGTAGTAGCTTCTTCAATCTTGAAGCCATGACCTTAGTGATAGCTTTTACCGGTTCGAAAATTAATATTTGATAAATTAATAAACACGATAAAATAATAAATTTTACCGGTTCCGAATTGAGGTAGAGTAAATTAACAAAATTTGAGATGATAATAAACTAATATTTTTCAAAAATTACTATGTAAATATATAGTTCCAATAATATTATAAATTAATAATTATATAAATGTATACATAACTAAAATTATGTACTAAAATATGACTCCGGCGTCATTTACTTTTATTGGAACTCATATCTAATTTTACTTATTACATCAAAAACTCTTACTATTGTCTTTTCGATATGAAATATATCAATAATGTGGGCAATCTAACCGGTGAACGATGACGTTGGTGGTGTCGTCGTTCATTCTGCTCTCTCTATAAGTGTTGAATTGAAGTTTGAAAAGCCATACGAGTCAAGACACAATTCAATCTAGGAAGTCGACTATGCACAAATGATTGAAGCGTAGCCGATCAGTTCGGACTGATTCAGCTACCAGGCAGTGTATTAGTCAAATAGGACCAAACGGTGAAAAAGAATGAACAAGCAAAAAATAGATAAGCATATAGGAGACAAGCTTGGGTGATTTCCCAAATACGAGTTCGTGCCTCTGTAAATAATCTGTTTTTTTTTTATTGCCAGCCATGAGATGAATGAGAAATTGGAATCGTCTGAGGGATCCAAACACTTTACTCCACGAGACTCGCCGTTGCACGTCCCTTATATGATCCCAGGTTTTACTTGTCCAGAAAGAAGCCTCAAAATCACCAAGTTCATGTCTCTAGAGCAAGCTACTAGTACGAGGCCCAGCCAAAGAGTGTGGTATAGGAGAAGAGGTGATACGTTTTATAATATCTTGAAGATTGGATCCCCGACAACGACATAAACACCATCCCCTTTCCGAGCCTACATCATAAACCATGGCAAGACGTTGGACGCCCAAATACCGACTTTTTTTTTTTTTGTAAAATGTTAAGATTTATACCTTTTAAAATTTTTGAGAAGTTACAGGAAGAACGAAAGAAAAAGAAATACAAGGAATAAACTAGACAACTTAAGCATCCAAAACTAAATGACAAAGAGCAATACAGCAAATAAAATAGCGCTAAAACTCGAGCCATAAAGAACGGAAGACCTTGAAACCCTCACTCGGCCTCGAACATTGGAGACCTCCACATGCATCACCATGGGGCCTACCCGAAGAAGGTTCGTCCTCCAACCTCTGGAGCTAGCATCCTACAGCTTCAGGAAAGTCTCTTGGTACTAACCCTGCAAAGAAAACAAAGAAAACCAGAGACCACTCCCACTAATTTCTGGCAACCAAACTTTTCGGAAAAATAAACGCTTCCTCCTACTGAAATCGAACTCTATCACCCGGAGAAAAAGCCACGGAACAGAAAATAATAGGAAAATTCAGCATAGCTGAAGCCAATCATGTTTAACCCAATTCCTGGAGAAGCCCGCCAGGCCTGCGCAGAGCCTAAAACCATCACCCTACCAGCCATGGGCCAAGCTGCAGCCCATTTACTAGGCCCATTCGTCAATGAAACCTTAGTCAAATGCCCTCCTTGTTCCTTCACTGCCGGACGTCTCCGGCAGAGGCAAAACTCAGAAGCACCGGCGATAAACCAGAAGCTGTCGAGGTAGAGGGCAGCCGACCCGCTACACGATCCACCGAAACACTTACCGCTGCCGGAAGGTTCCGCCACTTGATCGTCACCGGAGCAACCGAGGACACCCAAATACCGACTTAGTAATATACAAATGTCGATGATACTGTGTGGAAAGAAAAAAAGGTTTTACATGAAAATTTGACTAAAATAAGTGCACCAAAGACTTATTTATAATGTGAAGCGACTTTCATTCTAAATGAAAGTAAAGAGAGAGCTTGGGAAAACTAGTTATCTTTATTCGTGACATTCGTATCATAACACACTTAAGAATAACACCAAACTACACTCTGTGTATATCCTAAAAACAACTAATCCAAAAACAAGTTTGTGGATATAATCTTCTAAAACCTTCAAGTATACTAGAGAACCGCCTTAACACTAACTAAATAATATATACTAGCTGATTGTCCGCGCGGAATGTTAGTAATCATCTAACAAAAATAAAATAAAAATGTAATTTTGTATTTACTTCATTTAGATTGGAAAAATATTATTAAGTTGCAGGTCTTACTAAAATAAATCTCCTTGATTGTTGAACTATATTAATTAACAAATATTAAAATCTCCTTGATTGTTGCAACTTATGTAAATGGACATTTTTTTTATCATAGTACAATTCCACTTAAATCAGAAGGGAAGTAGTCACATTCTTTTTCAAAAGGGAGTGGTCACATTTTTTAACCTTAGACATAAATACTATTTTGTATGCATTTTTGGTTGTCTGATAGGTTATTACATGATTGTTAACAATAAAATTATAGATAATATATGTATGACATTTATGAAGCAAAGTTTCGAACTGCTGTAACAATGTTTTCTTTACACCAGCTTTTATTTTTGAGCCATGAATTTGAAATCATATATTTGAGTCATTTAATCAGTTAATATTTTACTTATTTTAACTAATTTCATGCTTATTTATATAATTATGACAAAAATGTAAAAACAAACCTTTTGGTAGATTAAAATCATTTCTAGAGATTCTCAAACACCAGAGGTAAATTGTTTCCAAAAAAGAACAATCTTAACTTTGATATTCCACAAATTCTTGTATGGCTTGATATAAAAAATATCAGAAAAAGAAGTCATTGTATTTTCTAGAATGAATTTCTGGGTATGATTTGAATAAGATGAAAAATAAAAAAAGTTAGACTATTATTTATATAGATGTGTCATATCAATGTTATGGAATAAAATACGTTACGAAAATAGAATATTTCCAAAAAATGTTGCACGTATATGTTAATATATAGGTTTTAAAGAAATCTTCCATTTTTATCTTTCTATATGTTATTTATCATATTAAAATTTGTATATATTTTGCAATTTTCGTTAATGGATTGTTTCCAAAATCATGGGGAAGAATAAATATTAAACAAATCTTCCATTTTTACCTTTCTATATGTTATTTATCATAGTAAAATTTGTATATATTTTGCATTTTTTGTTTATGAATTGTTTCTAAAATCGTTCGCAATTTTGTTTATGAATTGTTTCTAAAATTGTCGGGTTGAATAAATATTACACAACTATTTAACTAATAAATATATAAATATTATTTTAAAAGTAGTATAATTTAAACTTTTTATATTTTAAAATAAATATTTAAATAAACTGAATGTAAACGTTTTTATATTTTTAAATAAATATTTAAATAAACTGAATGTAAACATTTTATATTTTTAGATGTATCTCATTTATATTTTAAAATAAGTATAATATAAACGTTTTAAAAATTTTGAATAAATATTTTAAAACATGTATTATATATAGTTTTAGATGTTTCTAATTTATATTTTAAAATTAGTATAATATAAACGTTTTTATATTTTTAATTAAATAGATAAATTAAACGCTTTTAATATTTTTAAATAAATACTCCGTATTAAATAACATATTATAATATTTTTATATTGTAAACCTTCCTCATAAAATTAGTAATAATAATGTATACTTATACCATATATATACGTTACCTAAAAAGGGTGTAATAAATTTCTTAAAAAAATTTAGTAATCAAGTATGTCCAGTAATGTATAATGGCAGTACAACGTAATTGTTCTACTAAACGAAATTTTTTTATATATTTTTCTGAAAGTTAATGAGACGTTAACACGTAAGCATGACATAGTTGTAATATTCTATGCAAAATAACATAAGATTATTTTGCTAAAATGATTTTCAATTAATATATAGGGGATATATATATATATATATAATTATACGATGTTTTCAATTTTCAATATAAATTATTTAATTCTAATTGGTTTTGACCATTTATATTTTGTAGATTGTTTTATCATTGGTTGAATTGTGTTTAGATAGATAATAAATGTTTTAATTTAGAAAAAAAACAAAAATTAAATAATTTCTTAATTTATGTGCAAAAATCTTAACTAAGTCTGGACAAAATACCCAAATCCGAAAACCCGAATGGGTCTAGAGGCCTAAACCTGAAGATCCGAAAACCCGAAACAGTCGAACCGAACCCGAAAAATCCGAATAGAATTGGCTAGTCTCGTGATAATCAGTCCAAAATTTATACTAAACCTGAACCGAACCCGAACTCGGACCAAATATGTAAAATATCCGAATGAAACCTCAACTCCAAAACCCGTAAACCCGAAAGAACCGAACCGAACCCGAACCAAATATCCGAATGCCCAGGCCTAACCTTAACTATCATATATTTTAAAACGGAGTGAGTATAATATAATCTTTTTAAACCTTCTAGTATACTCGAGAACTGCCTTAATCTTCAAACCTTCTAACAAAATCCATACAAAATCAAATCTTAATCCTTCAAACATTTCTAAATGGATAAAAACCCAAAGTACAAACAGATCAAAATCTCTTAACCAAAGCCCTCCAAAAACACTTACCCAATCACCAAAAACAACCCTTTTATTGGCTCAAAAATCAAAGATGTTGCCTGCTGGCAGCTGCAAAATCAGAAGAAGAAATAAAGTCAATCTCATTGTGTTTCTTACCAATGATATCCAGTCAGCACTCTCAAGCATGAGGAAGTGAATCTGACATGACTGAAGAGAGATGAAGATATATTTAGTAATAGTGGAGTATGATTTCTCTCCACACAAAAAAAAAATGACTTCGAAAGGTTTCGACCCGCAAAACCCAGCAAGACCAAATTTCCAACATGTATGTCCGAAGGTCTCATAAAAATCAACCATTCCAACAAGAAGGCTATGTTCCTAACAAGCTTGTGTATGAAACCGTAGTTCAAGATTTAGTTCAAAGGAAGTTACCAAGAGGGATTTCTTAGGAGTTTTGGGCTAGGATATGTTCTTCTTCTTGTTCCCTTTGTTTCTTTTCTTCTTGTATCTGCTGTAAACAAGGCCGAGGTCAATCTATGAGGAGGTGTAACAGACAAAATTTCTCACATACGAAACCAATTGATAAATTTGATGAGAGTAAGAACACAAAAGTGTTTAGGAAGAATTATTATTGGACTTTCATGAGAATAAAGTACAATATACATTCTCTTATATAGAGATTGAATATGACTTAATTTCCTAATTAAAGATAAAAATAAATGTAAATGATATTTTAGAAATAAACACAATGAGCTCAAAATCAATCCATTCGGTAAGGCTAAAAGCGAAAGAAACAAGAAGCGCAAACTAAAATAGATCATCCAGCGAATGGCACCGGAAAAATCCGAGAACCGACGCTAACACACATCAAATCATTAATATAGCAAATGTTAAAATCAAAACCTAATCATGATCCGAAAACAGAGAACGAATATCTAGCTTATTAGATCGACAGAGAAGATTAAAAAGATTTGGTAGATAGCAGAAACATCAATAACAAACTTCACCAACTTTAAAGCCATAGATCTCTCTACAAGAGAGTAAATTATCTTTAAAAAGCGAAAAGGTTGAGGAATTATTGAAGATAAATCGCATACATCTTACTCGGCCATTGAATTCAGTGGAAACAATAGAGACAAGAACAAAGAATCATATAGAACCAAAGAAGTAATTCAAATATTCAGAACATGGATATAAAATCGGAAACAAAGAAAAAGCAAAAGAAAAGCAGAGTGAAAGAGACCTGTTGCTACTCTTTTTCTCTGACCTCCTGAAACGCCTCTCATCATATCATTACCAACCATTGTATCAGAACATAAATCAAGACCAAGCACTCTAAGCACATAATCTGTAAACACACTATGCTTTTCACCACTGACAGAAGTAGCCTATAACAAAGAGAAAGTGTCCATCATTGTAACTAATAAATCATACATAAGAAAATTAAGGGAAGTTGGAACTATACGATACTGACCTTCATAAAAGCGTCAATCAAACAGTATCTTCAGTGCTTGGATTAGAAAAGACCATAGAACCCAGCTGTCTTCATTCAAACTGATGAACGAGAGACATATAATTGCTTGTTCTAAGTCGAAGAAATCGACTAAACACGAAGTTTCAAATTGTACGCTAAATAAAGATCAAACACAAAAAAGTTAGAGAGGTTACAAAGCAGTACGAAATTATATCACTTAATGGTTTAATACAAAGAAGAAAAAAATATTATAATTTTTTTGGCTGAGAGCATCTTGGTACTTCTCGTTCGTAAAAAATGTCTATCTTTTGGAATTTAGGGATTTGATTTTGCTTTGTAGTTGTCCTTTTTTTTTGGATTACCTTTTAGTTTCCGAAAAAATCTAGTTTTTCGTCGGATCAAGAGACTTTTACGTCGTCTACCGGCTTTAGTTTTTCTTGTTTGGGCTTTAGTATTTCATGAATATATTTTTCTTCTACTATTTAATATAATCTATCAGTTGAAAAAAAAAAAAAATCCAGCTGTACCAGTTTTCTTTATATGAACAATTTAACGATGGAAAAGTGGAAGTGAGCAGAGCTAAAAGAGGAAGAAGGAAACGATACAAAAGAGTGAAGAAAAAGACTAAGCGTTTATAGAAGGAGTGTAACAAACAAAACGCCAAACCCTCCCTGGCTCCCTTCATGTTTTTAGCTTTTAATGTTTTGTTTTGCACATAGAATATGGATATCATATATGAGATGGCCCAGTTAAAAGCGTAAGTAATATATGCGATGGCCCAGTTAAAAGTGTTAATAAAAAAACCCTAGGACCATAACTATAAAAAAAGCGAGCAACCTCCTACTGTAGATCTAGACTGAATTGCTCAATGGCTGAGAGAATAGAGGCAGTGAAGCAGTTAGAGATGTTGAGGGATCATGGATTTTTTTTAGTTAGAAACAATTTTGAATACATTTCAGATGAAACTTTTGTAAACATGAGCTATTACTGGAGGGCGCATGATTATGTGGGGGATGTGGTTCACGAATTGGATAACATACGGCGTGGATTTCGGGACTGGATTATAAACAACCCTAACGGAGGTCTGGTGCCGGCTCCGAATCCAGTGTTGAACGTGGAGAATCCATTGGCGCCTCACGCTGTGTTTATAGACCGCGGTTATACACTGATGAATTTAATCACAGGCGATCTTAATCGGATCATTGAAGTAGTGCCTACTTTAGAACAGGCAGAGCTCCAACTAATCCTTGAATTCGTCTCGGACGTCAATATCTTTTTACTTGGTCTAATAGAGGAAGGACGCAAGGTGATTCAGGCGATGATATATTCCCATTCAGAGCCAGCTGAGTCAAGTTCAACTTCAAGTTCAGCTGTGTCAGGTTCAGGTTCAGGTTCAGGTTTTTCTTGATCTCAAATTCAAGACTTGGTCGGTTTATTTTCTTCTACTGCTTTGGATCCGCTAGTAAAGTTGAGTTGATCCATTAAAGTTCCACCTTTTAAAAAAAAAAAAAATTATTTATCATTTTTGTTAATCCTCGACTCTTATTATTATATATATATATATATAAACTAGTAATATCAATTAGTATATTAATCATACGAACTCGTTCTTCGAATAAAATCAATCAAATAGATACGAGACGATTCCTTAACTGCCATGGTTCATTGAAAGATTTGATTGGAACCATGATGAAGGTAAGAGGAGTTATTAATCCTTCAAATCCCAAGCCAAGTTTGTTCATTTTCTTGTGTGATTAAAACAAGTTCTATATCTTATCCACCTGAAGGTCACTTTTGTAAACGATGGCCAGAGTTAGAGAACGATTATTGGTGTTGAATGTTTATTGGTCTGTCACTAGAGCAGTCTTGATTGTTTCAAGAGGAAGAGAACTCAGCAGGACCAAATTTCCAACATGCATGTCCCAAGGTCTCATAAAAATAAAAATCAACCATTCCAACAAGAAGGCTCTGTTCCTAACAAGCTTATGTATGAAACCGTAGTTCAAGATTTAATTCAAAGGAAGTTACCAAGAGGGATTTCTTGGGAGTTTTGGGCTAGGATATGTTCGTCTTCTTGTTCCCTTAGTTTCTTTTCTTCTTGTATCTACTGTAAACAAGGCCGAGGTCAATCGGTTAGGAGGTGTAACAGACAAGATTTCTCACATACGAAACCGATCCAACCTAGGGTTAGAAAAAAGAATTGATGAAACACAATTGAGTTCAAAATCAATCCATTAGGTAAGGTTAAAAGCGAAAGAAACAACATCACTGGCAAAATCAGAGAACCGACGCTAACACACATCAAAGCACTAATATAGCAAATGGAAGCTAAAAATCAAAACCTAATCATGATCCAAAAACAGAGAACGAAAACCTAGCTTATTAGATCGACAGAGAAGATTAAAAAGATTGGCAGATAGCAGAAACATCAATAAGAAACTTCACTAACTTTAAAGCCATAGATCTCTCTACAAGAGAGTAAATTATCTTAAAAAAGCTAAAAGGTTGAGGAACTATTGAAGATAAATCGCATAGATCTTACTCGGCTATTGAATTCAGTGGAAACAATAGAGACAAGAACAAAGAATCATATAGAACCAAAGAAGTAATTCAAATATTCAGAACATGGATATAAAATCGGAAACAAAAAAAAATCAAAAGAAAAGCAGAGTGAAAGAGACCTGTTGCTACTCTTTTTTCTCTGACATCCTGAAACGCCCTCATCATATCATTACCAACCATTGTATCAGAACATACATCAAGACCAAGCTCTCTAAGCACATAATCTGTAGACGCACTATGCTTTTCACCACTGACAGAAGCAGCCTATAACAAACAGAAAGTGTCCATCATTATAACTAATAAATCATACAAAAGAAAATTAAAGGAAGTTGGAACTATATGATACTGACATTCATAAAAGCGTCAATCAAACAGTATCTTCAGTTCTTGGATTAGAAAAGACCATAGAACCCAACTGTCTTCATTCAAACTGATGAACGAGAGACATAATAATTGCTTGTTATAAGTCGAAGAAATCGACTAAACACGAAGTGTCAAATTGTACGCTAAATAAAGATCAAAGTATCAAACACATAAAAGTTAGAGAGGTTACAAAGCACTTTGTTATGAAAAGGTACCAAATTATATAACTTAATGGTTGGATACAAAGAAGAAAAAAAAAACATTAACACTGATAACTAGCAACTCCAACGAGGAGATATTATTCATACAATAAGATTTGATTTGGCAACTTCCTAAATCTGAACCCGGTCAGCTTGTCTCTTCCTTAAAGCCAAGAACATCTCGTTGCAAGGCTTGCACAAAGGAGGATGCTACAAACTTACCCACTCTCATATACCTTTCAACCAATTTCATATATCCTCGACTTGTCCTTCTTTAGTTCCATTGAACACCCATAAGCATAAATCGATGCGCCTTTTGACAATTTAGGATTTGCTTCTCCAAGTAGACTGTACCGCTCAACATCACTGAGCGTCATTGCTGCCTTCAGTTCTGGGTGTAATAGTTGACATACAGAGAGCGACCAAAGGGAATGAAGAACACGGAGCAGCTGTAGATTTTAAAACGTTCTCATGTTATTCTTGCAACCACAAATAAAAAAGTCTACTAACATGGTCTATATGCATCCAATATGGCACTAAGGAGCTTAATTACGAATTGAACTAAGCATGTCAACATTTTCAGGGGCATACTTTTAAGAGGGGTGGCAACATCCAAGAAAGATGATGAGCCATAGGATGTGAAGCTGGAGTTGTCACAGAGGTCGTGTTCAAATTGCTTTTTCTGTAGCCACTTCTCTTGAGTGCATTCTCAAAGAATGTAACAGTGTGGAATATAGACCACATGAAGGATATGTTAGTGTCTAAGAATTTAAAAAATGTCTCTCCGTTGTTTTTTGGTAGACCCAACACGCTGTATCTGCATGTGTAAGCAAACCGTGATGAATATAGGAATGAGAAGAAAACAAATTCTCTATGCAAGGCTTGCTCTAAGTAGGATACCTTCAAAGGACGACGCAAAAAACTATAGAAGCTGAAGAAAAATCTTGAGAATATGAAGATCCCGGTTTTGTACCATTTCATACACTTGATTCTGATGCGTTAAGAAAACGAACTACTTACTCGAACAAGAACATCATTTGCAGGACCTGCAGGTATCGAAACAAGGAGAGCAAGTGCAACCAAGTAGTGTGAGAGTCTGAAAATTTCTTAGCTTATCTGCAAAGTATGTTATGCCTCATTAGCTCCTCTGGGGGGGTTTTGAGTCAGCTGTTGAAACCCTGAGGCGACAGAAATATGCATTTGGAGCGTCCAAAAACTGGGCAGGGGATGACTACACACAAGAAGATACAAAAAGCTATTTCAAATCAAGGGCCATGTTCTGTTTCGTTTTCATCACAGTAAACATCGGACCCAGAATTGAAAGTAGACTTATCAATGCCAATGAATGAATACCGAGCAACAACATACCGGAATCTGGCTGTGGGGCACAGAAAGTTGAAGTAAAACCGTGACAAATGAATTCAAAACACCATAGAACCCAGTTGTCTTCATTCAAACTGATGAACGAGAGACATAATGATTGCTTGTTCATACCCCAAGTCGAAGAAATAGACTAAACACAAAGTTTCAAACCGTACTATATAAATAAAGATCAAAAAACATAAAAGTTAGAGAGCTTACAAAGCACTATGGTACCAAATTATATCACTTAATGGTTTGATACAAAAAAAAAAAAACATTAACACTGATAAGTAGCGACTCCAACGAGGAGAGATTATTCATACAATAAGATATTGATTTGGCAACTTGCTAAACCTGAACCCGGTCAGCTTGTGTCTTCCTTAAAGAAGAGGCCAACTCCTTGAGTCTCGCGCTCACTTCTTCTGGCGTAAGGTCTACTTCAGGTTCAGGGTGACCTCTCACAAAATCATCGTTTCCATATTCCCAATGCTCAGATTCAATCTTCTTAAAGCCCATCCTTGTAAGCCGACTGATAAATGGTGCCATCTCTTTGTACTGTGAGAATCTTGGAAGAACATCTCTGCAGAATTCAGTTTCATTCCACACGATGAAACTCTTCCCGCTATCGCTCCACGAAACTACTGAATCCGTTGAAGGATCATCCACCATCTTATACAATTTTTTGCGGAAATAACGGGAGTTATGTATGGGATTACTACTATCACGATCCATCCCTAAACACTTGAGATCTAAAATCCCCCAACACGCCCCTATAATCAAAACACACCCAACCAATTATAAACTGAGCAACCACTCATAAGCAACAAAATAGAAAATAAACAGACGAGAATTATATAAATTTGAATAAGTAGATCCAGACAGAGAATCATATAAATAGAATAAGGAGATCCAAACCTCCTGACGTTCGCGTCTCTCAAACCAAACCCTAGGAGAAAACAATTTCCTTTTCCACCGATCACGGTTTATATCAGATGCTGATCTCAAGTACCGGCCCGTATTCATCTTGGCCCGTATTCATCTTGGCCCATATTCTGTTTTACTGCTGTTCTCCATGGCACGATTTTCTGAAATGACCTTATTCATTGGAAAAAAAAATGGCATGACCTCCAAAAATCTGAGTAACCTCCGCCATTTACAATCTTTTGATAAACCAAGTTTATCCTTCACTTTTATTATTAAAATATTATGACTTAGTTGAATTAATTTACCTCGGCTGATTCCCGGGAGATGTTGGGTTCGAGGAATGTTTACCGGGATAAAAGGGTTAACAAGTTCTTCCTCGATCTCGGATCGGAAGAAGTTTACAACAAAGAAAGATGGAGAGAACATGAGAATGATGAAGAAGAGATAACCCCGGGTTTTCGGATCGGTTTATTCAATTCGGTTCGGTTCGGGTTTCTTACTTTTCAGTTATCCGAAATCATTATCCCTGAACCGATCGACATGATTTTAGATTTCTTTCGGTTATCGATTCAGTTCGGTTTATTTGTTGATAACCGAAAAAAACTAAACTTTTAGAGAGCCCTAAAATCGATCTCTAAGCCGCTAAGCGGCTAACCTTAATTTGATTTCATTCGATTCCCTTTGCCAAAATTTCAAGTGATTCTCTCCCAAAATCTCTTTGTCTCGTCGTCCGCCTTCTAGTCGGTTCCGGCTGTAATCTCTCTGTTTCGTCGTCTCCGCCTCTAATCGGTATATTTGTGATTTGATGTTTGGATTTGATTTAAAATTGTTTGTTTCTGTCTTTCTAAATCACGTCTGTGAGAGCGAATCAACATCTCTGTAGCCATCTCTGTAGCTCGTCTCTGTAGCCATTTAATCAGAGTGTTCAAGTTTCATTTAGTTCTAATCCCATATAAGTTATGGTTGTGTTCATTATTTTATATAAAACTCATCGATTTGTTTAGGATTTAACTTAGTGATTTTGAATTGGGTTTTGCTACTTTTGCTCTCACGATATAACAAGTTAAAGCTTTGTCTTTTATAGTTCTTGAGGGTTATAGGGTTCTTGGTGCTCTTCATTTGTGATTCTTTTTACTTATAACCGAACCGAACTACACTTCGGTTTATTCGGTTAAAATATCCATTTCCAAAAAAACAGAAAACCCAAAAAAACCGAAAACCTAGGACTAAGAAGAGAGCTTGTTATGACCTGGGACGGCGACTGCGAACGCCGCCACCGCCCATCCGGTGGTGAAAGGGTTGTTCTCAGATTTGCGTTTTGCCTCGTTAAACGTGTCTGAGAGAAAGAAAAAAAAACTCTATTTTTTTCATTTTTTCCTCAATAATTATTTTTTTTTGTCACCAAAATTAAAATTTTCTTTTAAAAAACAAAAACTTTTAATAGAAAATAAGGCTAGTTTCTCTCTTTTTTTCTTCTTTTCGTTTCTCTCTCATTTATCATCGTATTATGTATGTATTTCATATTTTGGTACAATTTTTTTCGTATTATGTATTTTAGTATTGTATTTTGGTACAATTTTCATATTATAGTATCGTATCGTATTTTGGTACAATTTCGTAGTATGTATTTTCGTAGTATTATGTATTTTCTTAGTATTTTTGTATTTTGGTACAATTTCTGTATTATGTATTTCGTAGTACTACATATTTTGGTACAATTTCGTATTTTGATAAAATTTTGTATTTTGGTACAATTTTCGTATTATATATTTCGTATTGTATTTTAGTACAATTTCGTATTACATATTTTGGAACAATTTCGTATTGTATTATGTATTTTGGTATTTTAATACAATTTAGTATTGTATTTTGGTACAATTTAATATTTTGTATTGTATTTTTGTACAATTTCGTATTTTGTATTGTATTTTGGTGCAATTTCGTATTGTATTTTGGTAAGAAGAAGAAGAAGAAAACGGTGAAGAAAACGGTGTGTTTTGACTTATATGACAGATATAACGTATGTTATCTCTAAGGGTTATATTACGGTTTGACATAAGTAAAAAGTTGATTTGCATTTTTTTGAAGTGAAGGTTAGATATGCAAAAGTTTCCTACGTGAACCCTTATTTTAATGGTAAGAAACTCATTAAAATCTCCCATCTGAAATGCTCTAATGTTTTGACCACCCTTCATCTATTGGTGGCCATGTCTGGTTGCCTACTTTTGGTCCATGGGTCATATTCTCATGCGGTAATTGGTTTTGCCTAGGCTTGGCAGTTAGGCCCGTAGCCCGCGGAGCCTGCGGGTTTAGACCCACCGCGGGGCAGGTATGAGCTTAGGTTTTTTTGCGGGGCGGATCTTATGCGGGTTAAAGATATGGCGGGTTATGCGGGCGAGTTCTGCGGGTACCGGCCAATTTTTTTTTCTAATATTTGATAGAATTTACATTTTTTACCCTTTATTTTTTTAAAAATTATTTTTTTCCCAAAACTTTTACATTTACACAATTTACCCCATACATTTATGGCGGGTTATGCGCTATTTAGCGGATTTGTGGGTTTCGTAGCCATTTTTGATTTTGCGGATAACCCACGGACCCCGCGGGTTTAAGCGGGGTGGATGCGGATTTACTGAAAAAACCCAACTTTTATGCGGAACGGGTTCGGGTTGACCAAATATTTTAAAAGTCCGCAGGTTGACGGGTCGCGGGTTAGCTCACTTGACAGCACTAGTTTTGCCACTTGAAAACTCGTAAGATTGTTATCGTTGCTCAAATTCATTAATTTTGAAAAAACTCTTATTCATTTTTTTTTTATGTAAAGAACTATATTCCTAGTAAACTAGGTGAAAATTTTACAGTGATTTAAAGACCGCTACTTTGGTGGTCTAACTTGTCTCACATTTACATTTTTAAATCTGCATACGCAAGTGAGTGATGTAGAGTTATTAAATTCGATTACAAACTCAAGTTTTACTTCAATCTTCACAATTATTCGTTTTGTAAAGTTTGGTTTTGACTTCTGGATTCTGGTTCAACCCAACGGTTCAAACGTTTCAACGACGAGACACCTGCAATGTTTTTAACAATAAGCAAAATATACAAATGAATTATTTTATTATAACAAAAACTTCAGAATTTTTTTATTACATATAAAATATTATTCAATTTATATATACCTGTTGATCCCAGTTTGTTCTCATGGTCATTATAGTAAGCACGCAAGTCTGAACGAAAATTCCAAAAATCATTCCTAACCAAACACCCTAAAATTTAAGAAAACAAACACTATATTATCTTGTGTATTATCAATAACTATAAACAACTAAAAAGAGACTGATAAAAAGTTAACTTACTTTGACTTGCAAACCGACAACATAGCCAAGAAAAACACCGGAAGGGATTCCAACAAAGTAATAGCAAGCAAGGTTAACGTATGTGACGTATTTTTGCCATCCAGCTCCAACAGCAACTCCTGTACCAGTTGTAATCAGTTCAACATATGTAATGAAGGGTTAGAAACAAACGCATTCGTCATGTGACCATTGTAGCTACATAAATGAATACATAATTCGCGTTTCTGGATCAAAATTGCAGATAATGATAAATTGTTAATTTATGATACTTGAGACTGACTGAATAGTGGATATACAAAATCCTTAATTTATGATATATCTCATATTTCTCTAGGAATTATTATGTTACCATATTTCTAGATTCTCAAATTTCTTATAGGTTTAACCTAAACTCTTGTAATATAAATATCTCTCTCGTAAATGTTGAATATTTTGGTCATGTAGGCCTTCGAAAGTAACGCCAAGTGCTAGAAATCATAATCGAACTTCCGCGCCTACAATCCACCCTATTTGTTTCGAATACCGTAGAAACCTGGAGAACTTACCGTAGAAAGAGTAAATATCTTCGGAAGTTGAACCCTAAGTCTTCAACGAATGCGAGACGAAGGCGAGACGAAATACGAAGCGAAAGACAACGGCGAGCCAGAACACGGAAGACTGATGGCGAGGCGGAAGACGACGGCGAGTAGGGCTGCTACAATCGTACGGAATTGATAGATTTTGAGAGATTTTGCGTTTTTTTTTCTTTTACTAGAATATGAGAAAGGAGACTGTTCGGTTTCCTCTGATAACATTTACAAGAATATGAGAAATAAATTGTTCAGAAAAAAAAAACAACGTTAATAACCAAAATGCCATTACTTTTTTTTTGCCACATCAGTGAAATATCGTACGTGGCATCAAAACTGCGTACGTGTAATATATAACTCGGCCGCAAAATTTTTTTGCTGTAGTTATGGCTGAGTTATAAGACGAATGGCTGACTTATGTTAACGGCTGACTTATTAGATAAATCAGCCGGATGTTATGGCTGACTTTATGAAATATCGGCTGATTTAATGAAATATCGACTGATTTAATTGCATTAGACATGGCTGACTTTCACTCCGCCGACTAATTTATGAAAACTTTGGCTGACTTATTGCTATGAGTCGCTGATTTACCGAAACCTAGCTGATTTATGTGGTTGATTTAATGTGTAGCGACTCACTTATGCGAGCTTATGGTGGCTGACTTGTCATAAATCAGCTTTAAAAAGGCTGATTAACTGATAAGTCTGATTTTTTACAGCTGATTAAGTAATTAACTAGTAATTATTGTAGTAGTATTCTTTGAGGGCTGGTTTATGCAATGTAACAGCTGACTTAATTTTTTCAGCTGATTTAATTGTTTTGATGGTCGATTTTATAAACTTTTATAATTACTTAAATAGATTAAGTTAGCAATTAACTGATAATTCATTTAATGGCTGATTTTCTATGGCTGATTTCCTATGGCTGATTTATGATTTCATTTGGTGGCATAGTTAAAACTGCGGTTCTTATACGGTAAAGAATCTTTGTGAAAGTTAAAACCTCTCAATTTTCTACAACTTCACTTGAACCCAAAAACCCGACATACAACTAAACGGCAAAAAAAAATTTCCGCCGAAAGAACCAAAAATCCAAAAATCTTACCTGAAAAACCAACCCTATTATTTATTGCCACGCTCTTCGAACTTGTTCCTCAGCTCTTCAAACTTGTTCCTCAGCTCTTCATATGCATCCTCATGCATCTTCTTTATCGCTTTCATGTCTTCCTCATGAGACTTCTAGATCTCTTTAAAGCCTCGTTCCATCTCTTCCTCGTGCGATTTCTGGAACTTTTCAAAGTCTCATTTCATCTCTTGTGAAAACGACTCCGTAACTTCTGCAACTTCATCTCGATGATCAAGGAGCATGTTTAAAAGATTCGTTTGCGCCTGGTTTTCCTTGTATAGGGAATAAACCATCTTCAAAAGAAATTTCACGCACACAATGACTGCTCCAAGAAGTAGGGGACCAATGATTCGACTCAGTCCCCTCGATGCGGTATCGGAGTTGTAACTCTTGGACTGCTCTTCCTCTCCGGTTAATAGCTTCATCAATTTTCTTCTTATCTCATGAAGAGATGTCATGAGATCCATGACTCTAACGGCAAAGATCCCACTTTTATCACACCGCCTTTTCAATGCAATGTAGAGGCGGTGTGATAAAGCCTTGGTTACCAACTCCATCCATTGTTCTCCGTCGTTCTCAGCGGTCTTATTTCCCCCTGGTGCTAACAGCTCTATCCTCTTGCCGGGTCCTATCAAGAGTACTGCTAACCAAAGAGCACGGCAATAAGAGATAATTAAGCAAAGAATAGGAAGCAGTAGAATAAATTGAGCTATTACCTCTCGCTGCTGAACAGAGGCTTCTCCGGAGAGGAAAAGAAGTGTTGGAGAAGTTTTTGAATTCTCCGTTAGGCATCACAGATTCTGAATTCATGTGATGGAAAAGAAACAAAGCTTCATGGATTGAGCCGTTTTGTGAAAACCTGGAAATCATAGAATTCCAAGCAACTATATCTTTCTCCGACTCCCTTTCAAACACATACTTAGTATCTCTATTCTGGTAACACTTGACGTACATGTGAACCAGAGCATTTGCAACATCTGTATCCCAAAGACCAACTTTAATGGATAGGCCATGAACTGATCTTCCTAGTTCAAGATTCCCAATAAGACCGCAGCATGATAAGATACTTGCAATGGTAACACAATTAGGCTTGATTCCAATCCCCTTCATTTTCAGAAACAAGCTCAGAGCCTCGTTCGCATTCCCGTTATGGGTGTATCCCACAATCATAGCTGTCCATATGACGAGATCCACATGAGAATGCTCATCAAACATCCGACGAGCATTGCTTATGTCACCACACTTGACATACATATCAAAAAGAGATGTCACCAGACATGAGCTGAGCTCTATACCACTCTTAATCAAACAACCATGAAACCACTTTCCTTGATGTAAAGCACTAAGGTTTGTCCAAGGCATCACTAGAGTACCGTAAGTATACTCATTACCGGAAACAGAATTTTCCCTCATCTGATTAAACAGAACCAAAGCTTCTTCGTGCAAGTCACAGGAAGCAGTAGAACAGATTGAGCTATTACCTCTCGCTGTGGAACAGAGGCTTCTCCTCCAAGAAGATCGAGACGATGGTATCGAGGACCGGAGAGTGGAGAAGTTGTGTTGAAAAACCTGACCGACGATGGACCAATTTCCCATATTCCCGGAGCTTTTAGATCCTTTGCCTGATTTAGGGTTTCCGAATCCGATTTTAGGGGATTTGTGTTTTCAAGCGATTCTCTTCCCTTCCGGTGTGCATGGTTCGTACGTCGTTTTGGCATTGTGTTTCGTATAAATTATTATGAGCTTGTGACGACGATGTTTTGCTTCTGTTTGGGCTTTCATTCATTAAGCTTCTGTTTGGGCTTTCATTCATTAAAATATAATAACATTTTATGTATTTATATTTTTATAAAATATATTTTTAAATACATTATATTTTTATACCGTGTATTAACAAATAGATAATTTGGGCGTTCTCTCCTAGGCCCGACTCCCAAGGTGTGTAAAAACCAGCCTGGTTTTACTTTTGCGATGTCCAGCTGCTTGGTTTTGACTTAATCTGTTGGGTAAAAGGAAACATCCTTCCTTTCTGGGAAATGATCGCCGGGTAAAAGAGCTCCACCTCCATCTCTGATGACTTTTCTGGTGAGTTTTGGCCCGCTCTTCTTGCTCTCACGACAGAGATCCACCTCTCAACCTCAGTACCCCATCCACAACTCCGGAGATTGAACTGCAAGCTTATCTCCTGCGCTCTAAGCAAGATCTGCTCATACCCTTTCCTCCTAGTCTCGCTGGAACTAGTGTGGAAGAACCCCTTGTCTTTTTGTTCAAACCCTCTCCTCCTAGCTCCTCTTGGAACTAGTGTGGAAGATCTTCTCGTACATCTCTTTCAAAACTTATCCTCCTAGTGTCCCTTGGAACTAGTGTGGAAGAACTCCTTTGCTGTCATGGCTAAACGTTTCTCAGCTGCAGAGAAAGGTAAACAAGTGGTGTCCTCATCTAGGGAGACACCAAGACTTCGCATCCAGGCACCTCAGTTAGACATTTCTGAGCTTATCAACCAGAATGCTCTCACCCTAATAAGCCGACTAACAAACCCATCAGTGCAAAGACTTTGGTCAATGATTCCCTACATCTCTCAAAGCTGAAAGCTAAAAGGAAGAGCTACTGGCTCATATTTGGGTAAGTGTTTGTTCCAGTTCAGATTTGACTAAGAGGAAGATATGATGAAAGTTCTTAAAAACAGACCTTACCACTTCGCACAATATATGATCATTCTCCAGAAGTGGGAACCTACCATTTCAGAGAATTTCCCGTCTGATATTCTTTTCTGGATCAGAATCAAAGGGCTGCCACTTCACTATTGGAGGGAAGAAATGCTTCGAAGCATTGGTAGGAAATTGGGAACTCTGGAAGAGCTCGAGCTGACCCCAGTGGAGGCAAAAATCCGTGTTACAATTAACGGACTAAAACCGTTGGTTAAAGAAACAATAGTAGATTTCCCTGGAGGGACTGAAACACTGATCTCGCTAGAGTATGAAAGGCTTAAAACATGCTGCTATAATTGTAACTTACTGTCGCATGCTGAAGATAAATGCCCAGAGGACCCAAAACAATTAGATGGCAATCAAAGGGATGAGGTGACGTAGTCAAACGAGAACAACAATTGGACTGCTAGAAAACCTCCAAGCTCAAATCATCTCAATCACCTCAGCTCTCGTAACAACAGATCTTCAGGTCATATCTCCAAAAGGCGTGGGGATAGTCATCTTAGAGGTTCACAAGAGAGAGTTTCAAAGTACCAGCTGATTACAAGAGAAGCAGAACACTCATGCAGAGGAGTTGAAAGTAGGAAACGCAGCTATGATAACTTCTCATTAGCAAGGAACCATGAAGAAAAGAGGATCTCTCACTGTAGCCATACATCCGAAAACCAAATGCAAAATCAGAGCCAAAGCACAGGTCATTACTCCAACCTAGCCAGACCTAGCAGGAGAGAGAGAGACTGGAGGAACAACTTTGATAACAGGGAGCATGCTAGATACAACTCTAATACCTCTCAGAGACACAATCAGCAGATCTGGATTAAAAAACAGCGAACATCGGAAGTCAGCAATCCTGCCCCCTCAGAACTTTCAAATTCAAAAAGACCTCCCTTTGAGAGAGAGCTCCCAGAACATGAGATCCTGCCCCCTCCCCCATCTCCACCTGCTCAAACTGTCGAGGAAATCTTGGAGGATCTACGAGAGGTGACAATTCAATACATATCATGTGCGGATCCGAATGAAAGTGCTGCTAGAAAGAGACGAGTTATTCAAAGAGAAGCAAAAGGTCTATTGCAAGAAACGGCGAATCGCATTCTAGCAGCCCAAGGAAATCCAAACTCCCAAGTAGAGACCCGGTCTGGCTTAGACACTATTTTTATCCAGACAGAGACTGAGCAGACCCTACCGATGGAGCCTACTGAGAATGTTACTGCGATAGAAGTACATCAACAGAAACCACGAAGAGGCAGACCTCCAATAGCAAACAGGCTCACCTTTGCAAATTCTAAAGCTATTCCAGGAACAAGCAGTAAAAAGTTGAAGATTCAACATATTGCAAGATCACCAAGGAAAGCCCCTCCAAAGTCAAAGTCTCACACTGCTACACACCAAAAAGAAAAAGGTCCAAGTGATTCATGTAAAAACAAAATACAAGGATCTGCTGATTCAAGAACAAATACTAAATCAAAAAAGGAGCAGGACCTTCAATCAAACTTATCCCAGCGACAAAGAAGACCAAAGATAATGAGCTGGAATTGTTGCGGTTTGGGAAACCCCACAACAGTTCGACGTCTGAAGGGAATTACAAAAAAATATTCCCCGGACTTAATGTTATTCACCATAAGAACAATCGGTTCTCAGCCACCTTTGTATATGGTGAACCGGACCAATCAAAAAGAAAAAGTGTGTGGATTTAAATGGAAGCGATGGGTTTGAGTTGACAATGCCCCTGGTTTCTTACAGGAGATTTCAACGATATCTTAGATAACTCTGAAAAATGTGGTGGTCCAATCCGTCGAGAAGCTTCTTTCAGCAACTTTCGTAATTTTACTCTGAGCTGCGACCTCTTTGATCTGAAATATTCAAGAAATTGCCTCTCTTGGAGAGGGAAGAGACATGAGCTACAATTCTGAGCAGACTGGATCGAGCAATGGCCTCTAGTGGATGGGCAGAGCTATATCCTTATAGTTGGAGTGAATATCTGAAGTTTGAAGCCTCAGACCATAGGCCTTTAATCATCTTCTTAGATGCTGGAAGTAGAAGGGGAAAGCGACTGTTTAGGTTTGATAGAAACCTAAATAATAATCTAGAGGTTATAGAGCTGATAAAGAAAGTGTGGAACAGATTGTGTCAGACCTCAATGGAAACTAAACTTGCTGATGTGAGAGCTAACCTATCGAAATGGAGCAAACAGAAGCATTTTAATAGCCAAAAGCGCTTAGAAGAAGCTCAGGAAAAATTGGACTCTCGAATGTTTGACCCAAATGTGACTGAAGACCAAATCTATAGCATTAAAGCTGAGTTGAAGGAAGTTCATCAAGCTGAGGAAGCCTATTGGAGACCGAGAAGCAGACAGATGTGGTTATCCCTAGGGGATAAAAACACAAGCTATTTTCATGCGATTACTAAAGGACGTAGAGCTTTAAATCGATTCACTGTCTTAGAAGATGAATCAGGCCAGATCCATCATGAAGAGAGGGAGATCTCCAGGATAATTGATGGATTCTACACCAACCTTTTCACATCTTCTCCCCCGGATAATTCCGACACTGTCCAGCAAGCCCTTTCTCCCAAGATCTCAGAAGAGGAAAACAGGAAATTGATTTCAATTCCTCAAGAGGCTGAAATAAACAAAGGCTTTGTGGAACATCCATGGAGATAAAGCTCCAGGATCGGACGGATTTTCGGCTAGCTTCTTCCACCGCCATTGAAATATAGTGGGAAAATCAATTGTTAAAGAAGTGAGAGATTTCTTCGAGTCAGGATCTATGCCAAGGAAACTCAATCACACGCATGTCCGCCTAATCCCGAAAACGAGTGGACCTAAAAGAGTAGGAGATTTCAGACCTATAGCACTTTGTAATGTGGTCTATAAGGTAATTACAAAGATTTTAACCAAGAGGCTTCAGCCCATACTCGGATCTCTAATCTCAGAAAACCAGTCCGCGTTTGTCCCGGGAAGAGCCATCTCGGATAATGTGATGATAACTCATGAGACACTCCACTTCCTCAAGTCTTCAAAGGCAAAGAAACATAGCATGATGGCAGTAAAGACTGACATGAGCAAGGCATATGACCAAATAGAGTGGAGGTTTCTGCAAGTTGTGCTCGAACGTTTAGCCTTTCACACTAAGTGGACAAACTGGATTTTACAGTGTGTGACTACGATTTCTTACTCCTACCTAATTAATGGCTCAGCCCAAGGCTATGTCACCCCTCAACGTGGACGGAGAGAAAGGTTATGTCTCCATATTTGTTCATACTTTGTAGCGAAGTGTTGTCTAGTCTCTGTCTCAAAGCTCAAGAGAAAGGCTCCCTAAGTGGTATCAAAGTGGCTCGACGTAGCCCACGAGTGAATCACCTACTCTTTGCAGACGACACTATGTTTTTCTGCAAAGCAAATCAAAAATGCTGCGATACCCTTAACTCCATCCTCCTTAAGTATGAGAAGGCCTCGGGCCAAAAGATCAACGTCGATAAATCTTCAGTCACCTTCTCATGTAAGACACCTTACGCCCAAAGAAAGCGAGTAAAAACCACCCTGAAAATCTCGAAAGAGGGGGGAGGTGGAAAGTTTCTGGGACTCCCAGAAAACTTTGGAAGAAAAAAGAGAGACTGGTTCACTTCTACAGTGAACAGAATTAAGCAGAAGGCTATTTCTTGGTCTACAAGGCATCTATCGGGAGCAGGGAAGTTTACAATGCTCAAATTTGTACTCTCAGCAATTCCATCTTATACCATGATGTGTTTTCAAATGCCTAAGAGCTTAACCAAAAAAATCTAATCCGCACTTACAAAATTTTGGTGGAATGCAAACCCGAAAGAAAAGAAAATGTGTTGGGTATCTTGGAGAACCCTTGCTAAACCAAAAAGCTTGGGAGAACTTGGATTTAGAGAGATTGAAGATTTTAATGTAGCCCTCTTGGCCAATCTCAGTTGGAGAGTTCTGAACAACCCAAGTTGTCTGCTAAGTAAGGTGCTAAAAGGAAAATATTTCAGAAACTCTTCTCTACTAGACGCTAATCCTCACCCAAATTGCTCTCATGGCTGGAGGAGTTTGCTCGTTGGGAGAGATTTGCTAAAACAGAATGTGGTCAAAACAATAGGAAATGGTAAATCTATAAGCATCTGGAAAGACCCTTGGCTTCCCTGTGGAGAAGCAAAAACGCCTTTTGGACCTACTCCACAGTCAACAGAAGATTTCAAAGTGGCCGACTTACTGACTAGTGATGCAAAAGAATGGGATGCTACCAAGCTTAAGCAATTACTGCCCATGCTAGCTGATGACATCCAATGCTTAAAACCTAGTGCTACAAGGGCAGAAGACTCTTTCAATTGGGTTCTAACCAGCAATGGTATCTATTCCACTAAATCAGGATACGCAAGCCAAGCAATTAATCGAGCAAAGAAAGAAGACTCAAGTACCAGAGACGCCTTAGATCCAAACTTCAACTGGATAAAAGAGCTGTGGAGCCGAAATTTCTCCCCAAAGCTTAAAATATTCATCTGGAAAGTATTGCAGAACGCCCTACCAGTAGGAGAAAACCTTCAAATCAGAGGATTTGGTCAACTAGCAAAATGCCTAAGATGTGATAATGTTGAATCAATTAAGCACCTGTTTTTTGATTGTGCGTTTGCAGCTAAACTCTGGGATGAAGCTCCTTTCTCCTGCAACCCGTGGAGTCATGGCCTATCAAACTTCAAACAAGTTCTTTCAAGAGCAGCTAAACTGGTCCCGCTACCACCTACAGGAGTGAGTCAAGGAATGTTATTTCCTTGGATTTGCTGGGGCATTTGGTCCGCAAGAAACTCACTAATATTCCAGAAAAAGAATACCTCAACCTCGGAAGTTTTATCCATGGCGATTGCCTCAACAAAAGAGTGAGACCAAGCCCAAGTACCAACACCTCTGAATGCCCTGAAGAGACAACAATCGGTTGCATTTTCAGATCAATCACCGCTACCTTCCTTATTTTCTGATGCTGCCTGGATTGAAAATCATAAGTTTGCAGGATTAGGCTGGGTATTACAAAATCAGAACAAAGAAGTTATCTCAAGAGGCTCCCGGGAAATTACCTTTGTCGATTCCCCTCTAATGGCGGAAGCTTTGGGTATCCTTCACTGTCTCCAGGAAGCGAAGAGTAGAGGTTTGCTCAAGCTGAAATTATGCTCGGACTCCCAAGTGCTCATCAAAGCACTGAAGAATTCTGACCCAATCCGAAAGCTACATGGCATCCTTTCAGATATTACAAGCTTAATTACTGTTTTTGAAGAACTCATCTTCGTTTATGTTCCTAGATCTGAAAATTCTATGGCTGATAGCCTTGCTAATAGCGTTCTGGCTCGCATTCATGCTGATCACAAAAGTGGTTGCAACTATCTGTATTAACTTTTTTTAATGAAAGTTACTGTTTGACCAAAAAAAAAAAGAATATTTTGTATGCGAGTATGTCCTTGCATCCAACGATCATGATCTTATGTGCATATTTTATCAAAATGGAAAATCTTA
This sequence comes from Boechera retrofracta, assembly GCA_015832515.1. NCBI lineage: Eukaryota > Viridiplantae > Streptophyta > Magnoliopsida > Brassicales > Brassicaceae > Boechera > Boechera retrofracta. The sequence continues at coordinate 54,094 of JACCIV010020649.1, forward strand.
ATGAGTAAGTGATTTGCGATGATTTACTTGCATTTAACGGTTATAATTAATCGCTTATTTATATGTGAAGATCTTTTTGTTGTTAAGTTAATATAAGAGATATGAAATATATTATTTAATTGGTGATATTGGGGTTTTGTTAGGAGATGAATCATAATATACTAAATTTTAAATATTTCCTTAAAAAATAGAAAATATAGATATTATAGTTACCATAAATATCGAGGTTTAACTAATTCAATGTAAAAACCTACAACATGATTCATTATTCCGATGCGGATCCTCACTTCACCTAATTTATGCCTTTTTTTGGTTTTCTTCTTCTTTTTTTTTGCAAAATTCTTAATTACCATTAATGATTGATCTTCACCAAGAGTTTTTCCTAAGACATCAGTTTTTTTTATACATGGACTATCTTTCCTAGCGACAACCTAAGATACATCGAAATAATAATATTTTTTTGCTACTTTGGTACCTTTGAAAAGTTCACAAGTTTTTTTTTAAATTTGGATGTTGACCCCAGGAAAGTGTTCGACTTGGCGGAATCCATTTGACATGCTCGAGTTAATCAAGTTGATGTACCCATTTTTTAAGCTAAGAACTACAAGTTGATCTTCACGATTACACTTAAACAAGTTGTCCCTTGTGACATTAGAGCTTCGGTTGGGCAATTGATTGAGCAATCTATCTCACATATGATAGATTGTTCACCTCAAACAGCTTAAGTTCTTAACATTTTCTTTTTGAGAACTTTTTGTTTAGTCATGTTCGTTATTTTCTTTTGTAATCGTTTCAAGAGGTCTTTTTTTTTTTAAGCGGGTTATTTTTCATAAAAGAGTGAATTAAATTTAATGTAAGTCTTTTTATTTTTTCATGACAAAATTCAGTTTTGATCAGTTTAGTAGATTCAAGAAAACCTAACGTATGAATCTTATTTGGCAGTATTTTTTCTATATGAAAGCTCAAACTCAATACCAAACAGAACAACATAAAATATCAAATCTGAAACTGAACTCTCTTTCAATAATTGTGAAACCCAAAAAGACCGGTTTTGAAACTTTCGCATTATTTTTTTCTATATGAAAGCTTTAATTGATGTACTCCCTTCCTCTATTGGAGGTTAAGACTCTTTCTATCTAATGGAATTTGCAGTTTGATCAACAGCCAAAAAGACCGGTTCTGAAAGAAAAAATAAAAAAATAAAAAACCCAAACTCGAATTATCAACCATATACCCTCTATTTCAATAGAAATTTCGTTTTAACATATTCCACACATATTTTTTAAAATAAAATTATATAATCTGTTAGTATAAGTTTACAAAGATGTGTTGACTCTTAAAATTGGGTTCCGTTTAATATTAATTTGGATTAGGGCCAAATTAGGTATTTATTATCAAAAATTACATTAAAACACACAATAATGAGATTCTTTTTTCAGCAAATTATAAATTATCTAAAAACGATATGTATCTTAAATTAATATGGAGAGAGCATTAAACTTTCCTAAATGCAAGTATTTGAGAGAATATGTGCTGAATCATATACATATGTGTGTTATATGCCTTCACGTTTAATTATTTCTGTAAGAGCACAAAAGGGGAAAGTCTCGTTTCCACGTTCCATCTTTCAAACGAAAGGAAAAGAAAAAATTTCTGAATCTTAAAAATTTACGAGAATCTCGAACACATCATGACGTTTGCATCAATACGTACTATTTACGCATATGCATTGGTATAAATTTTTTGATCGGATTCAAATTTATCTAACTCGATAATCAATATTTGACTTCAACCAATATTAGATTCATGATAAATACAAAACCCTATTATACTTACTCATCAAGTCGAAATCAATGTAAGCAGGAATATATATCATAAAATAAAACCTTCATTTTAGTGGTTTAGATTAGTCTTTTTCGATTTCGGTTTTCTATTTGAAAAAAATTAACGTTGGAGGCGGCACTGGTGTCTCTATATTGACCCCGAGAGCAGTTATGAGTGAAGCAATGGACATTTGAATGCCCTCAATGCTTTCATGGATCTTGGTTGCGGATTGCTCCACCTCAGCCACGATCTTGTCTGCGCGCTGGTCGACAAACGTCCCACCCTTCCGTGTATGGGTTTTACGCACAAGCTCTGAGAATGATGGTGGTTTAGAACCACCACCCTGACCCATCTTAAATTAATAATAAATACTGAATAACAATAAATCGTGAGGAATTAGAACGTTCATTACTTTGTGCTGTAAATGTAATAGAAGAAGAAGATGGAAGTTCTTGTGATGTCGTAGACACATTTGTTATCTCTTGTGCTTCACTGTCCTCAAAGACAAAGTTTACTGGACTTCCCGAATCGTTGAATCTTATCCCCTTTAGTTTACGAGATTGTAAGCTCCGCTTTCCTTTATATTCAAAACGACGATAGTTATCCATTAATAAATATTATTCTATAGAGATAATTGAAAAATAAATTTGTAAGAACATAAAATTAATCATTACAGTTATTCTTTAGATTAGACATATATATAATTTGGAAAATGATTTTAGGTCCATTTGACCAAAATGTTTTGATGATATATATATATAGAAAAAATTTCCACTTCTATGACACTTGATATTTGATGAATAAGTATCAATTTTTCTCCAATGGTTTTCTGATATTATTCGTTATTATAACGCCTAATTTTATATAAAGAAGATTCTTTTTTTTTTTGGTTAAAGATCGTGTATCATCTAGTTTTTCTCTTCATCCCACCTGAAAATATTTCCTTCTATTTGCATCAGCTAATATAGTTATTTGACAAATTGTATTTGCTAGTGTCATATATCTAAATTTTCCTAAGTTTTAGTTCGTAGTTCGTACGTATCACGTGATATTAAAGTAGTAGCAGCAATATGAACGTTTGGTTCCTCGGCTGATTTTCGAAACTTTTCCAGAAACTTTTGAAGCTGAAAAGGTTAAAAGATAAAACTTTATCTTTTAAGAATATACGATATATTTTCACCATTTTAGTTTGGAAAATAAAATTATTTGATTACAAACCATTTTAGTTTGGAAACTAAAATTATTTGATTATAAATTTTTAAAAGATGAATTGTTTTGGTATCTTTTAGACCTTTCATATATAATTTAGTAATTGTTATTTCTAATCATGTATAGATACTCATGATCAATAAATATTCAACCTCTTCTCAAATTTGACATAGTATCAAAGCTAAAACCATAATCGATCCAAACACTAAATTTCTCCTCTCTCCACTTAAAATTTTCTATGGTGACTTCCACCGATAGTCCGACTTCCGACACGACAAAAGAAACTTTGACCTCGATCCAGAGTAACTCCGATCATAAACTCTCCATATTACTTACATCCACGTTTGCTCGAGTCGTTAAGATGAATACTATTAAGAATTTACTGACAATCGCTGGTGCTAAAAACTGGGAACTTCATCAAATGGATGTGCAAAATGTATTTTTTCATGGTGATTTAAAAAAGAAGTTTATATGAAACTTCCACCTGGATTCGCACCATCTGATCCTTCCCTAGTTTGCAAGCTACGTAAATCTCTTTATGAGCTGAAACAAACTCCACGTTGTTGGTTTGCTAAGCTCTCCACCGTGCTACTGGGTTACGGTTTTGTTCAATGCAGAAAAGACTACTCTCTCTTAGTCTCTTTACTCATCTCGGATCCACTGTTCTTCATATACTCATTTACGTTGATGATCGAGTAATTATTGGCAACGATTTTACAGTCATTACTCAATTCAAGACTACTTGCATTCATGTTTCCGCATGAAGGATTTGGACTCGTTAAAATATTTTCTAGGAATTGAATTGTCTCGTGGACAGGACGGTATTTATCTCTTTAAACGTAAATACTGTCTTGACATTATTTCAGAGTGTGGTCTAACAGATGCAGATCCTGCTGGCACACCGATTGTGCAAAATCATTGTCTAGCTCAGGATAATAGCCCTCTCTATTGCAACCCGTCACAGTATCGACGCCTCATTGGTCGGCTGGTTTACTTAGTAGTTACTCGTCCTCAGCTCAATTACTCGGTTCATATTCTTGCTCAGTTTATGCAATCTCCACGTCAAGTCATTGGGATGCAGCAATACGCAGTGTTTGTTATTTAAGAGGTTGTCCATGTCAAGGTATTCTCCCCTCATCAAGTAGTGATCTTCAGATTACCACTTACTGTGACTCAGACTAGACTTCTTGTCCAATCACTCGTCGATATCTTAGCAGCTACGTCGTTCTTCTTGGTGACTCTCCCGTTTCCTGAAAAACCAAGAAACAAAACTGTAACATCCCCGATCCGGACTCCGATCGGCAGGAAGTGGCCAAGATCGAGAAACGTTAAGGAGTCCGAATATATTCAAGGATAGGACGTTGGATATGCTTGATCGCCATAAATCCAATGAATTATCCGAGAAAGTACTAAGGAGAAAGTGGGAAGAAGCTCGGCCAATTCGAAGGGAAGCTCGGCCAGCTCGAAGGGGAGCTCGGCCAGCTCGAAGGGAAGCTCGGCCAGCTCAAGGTAGCTCGGCCAGTTGGGTCAGCTTGGCAGCTCACTCGAACAGTTGGCCAAGCGGTTGGCCGAACGGTTACCGAACAGTTATCTGAGCGGTTGGCCAAGCGGTTAACTGCACGGTTCCTGGACGGTTATCCACGTGGATCGAACAGATCCGACTCTTCAGCATGGATGTCAACTGCCAAGCGGTTACCCTTCTGCGCCTCTATAAGAAGGAGCCTTTGGCCGAGGGAGAAAGACAAAAAAACAAAAAAAAAACACTTAAAAAAATTCAGAGAAAAATACTTGGCCTAGAATAAGAGAAAAAGGGAGATTTCTCGAGTGTTGGGAACGATTACGAAGAGTTTTAGAAGGAAGATTATCGAGAAAGGGGAAGACTTGTCATCGGGCCGGCAAACAACAAGTTTGACGGAGGTAAAGGCAGTAATCGGTTCGATACTGCTTAAGGATCAGGTAATGGGATTGTTGCCTAGTTCGGTGTGAAATGGGTTGATAATCGCTATTCATAGCATATAGATCATATTCTACTTATCTTCTTACACACGTATAATAGGCACTCGGAATAATCGTTTGGAACTCATATAACATTAAGTAAAACTTGTATTTACTTGTGTGGATTCGGTTTCAGGAAAAAATGGGAATGAAGGGAAGGACAAGGCTTAGGATGAGAGATGGATTCTCGTTCAATAACGGTTTCAGTAATCATATATGATTCTAACTTGAATCATATATGATTACTGAAACCGTTAGTTACTTAAAATCAAGTTAAAATATCCATTAGGAACGACACGAATTTGGGATTTGATCCGCTTATTGCGACTCTCATCCAGGATGCCGTCTTCGACCAGCACTGTCTTTTCCACCAGTTCGGAAACCGATCCAAAAGTACCACTCGTATCTTTTTCCACGCGGCCAAACGAGTCTGCGGCCGCTGATGTCTCGGTCCTTTCTTCCAGAATATCCTCTTCAACGGTTCTCGAAAGTCCTTGTCCAGCCACAGGACCGGCTGGTTCATTAGGACCTAATCCATCCACGTTTTCACGCATAGTTGTAGGTGCAGCTGGATTATCGGGAGTCAACTCTTCCGCGCTTCCTTGTCCAGTCACATGTCTGACTAGATCCTTAGGAATCGATCCTTCTGCGTTTTCCTGCCTAGCAACTGATCCCACCAGAAGGCCGATGCGCGTTGCTTCGGTTCCGTTCATACCAGAACGAGAATCCATCTCTCATCCATTAGGAACGACACGAATCATATATCCATTCAAGTAAGTTATTTTAACTTGATTTGATTCTCGCTAGAATCATATATGATTAGTATCCCCTATATATTATTTGGGGAGTACATTTATAAATAAACATTAAAAAGTGTAAATATTTACATAACATTGCCATTACATCAAAGAACAAATTTTAATCTCTCATTAAGGATATTTTAGTTATTAGTTATTACGTGATCATTTAATTAAAATCAAATATTTATGATAACTAATTAAAATCAAATATTTATGGATACAAAAACTCATATTTATAGGAGATATTCTATAGAATATTTTATATTTATTAAAAAGGTTCCATAAAATCTTTGTTAATATATTGTCCAAAATTTTGATAATATCTATATATATTTTTATATATTTAGTATTTATCTTATTAATTTATAATCTATAAAAATAAAATTATAATATCGACTCTTAAAAAAATAATTAATCTGTGCAGTAGCACGGGACATTTCTAGTACATATATGAAACTAATAGTCTAAATAATAACAACAAAATCTGACAAAAATTTACCGAGCATTACTAAAAAAAATTATGATGAAATATAAACTTGATGATATATTGATATGGCGTATAACTCAAAAAAAAAAAAAAATATATATATATATATATATATAATATCTGGTGAGCTTAAAAGTGATTGATGGACATATTGGAAATTGAATACATTTGAGTTACAAAAACTAAATATTTAATTGTTTTCAAAATGTAATAATAAATCCTTGCACACATTTCGTCAGATTTAATCTTGAGCTAAAAAGCTACAATAGAAGTAATAAACAAAGGGAAAAATGTCAAAAAAATCTCCAACTTCAAATTTACCCATTTTAATATACAAACTTTCTCGAGCCCGCCTATAATACCCAACTTTTTGGTATAGCTAAAATAAATCGCAAACTTTTTACCGAAATGTCGTTTTAGACAAGCCGTTAACTCGCGTTTAGCGGCGTTATTGGTCCGTCTTCTTCTCCGTTTTCTTCTCCGTTTCGTGTTACTATCTCTATTTTAACGGGAAAAATGTCAAAAAAATCCCCAACTTTCAAATTTACCCATTTTAATATACAGACTAGAACCATAATATCACATAAAAAAACATCATCCTGATACCTGAGTTCGATTAACATCCTAATAACATAAAAAACATCAAAACATCATCCTGATAACATAATGTATGATCCTGATAACAAACATATCCTAGGGTTGGGATTGTGAACAATTAAACCAATCCCAAAACTGTGAGCCTTGTCTTTCTGCTTCGTCTCTAACTGATGCTGAGGCTGGTCTCTGTGAAGGTGGTCTTTGGGATTGTGCTGAGGCATGCCTTTGTGAAGCTTGTGAGGCTTGTGAGGCTGGTCTCTGTGAAGGTGGTCTTTGGGAACCTGCTGAGGCACGCCTTTGTGAAGCTTGTGAGGCTGGTCTCTGTGAAGCTGTTGATGTTGAGGCTGGTCTTTGGGTAGCTGCTGAGGCTTGCCCCTGTGAAGATGAAGTTTGTCCTTGTCCAAACAACACTTCTCTTGGTTCCTGAGAGAAAGAACAAATGTCTTAGTATTGAATCAGGTGAAAGTGATACTAAAACTTTAGACACTAACCTGTTCTTTTCTTGGTCTACCTCTGCGACGTTTTGGTGGAGTCTGTACCCTTGGATTTTTACAACTTGCCTTGTTGTGACCATCTTGCTTACAGTTGGAACATGTCATCACTCTATCCTGCCGTGATAATCTAGTTTTTGAAGCTGCCTCATTCCTTCCTTTCCTCCTTGCATGGTTGTTTGGCCTACCCGGATTACCTCTTCTCCATGGTGGGGGTAATACTCCCAACCTATTGCATCTAGGCCACATCAACTCACCTTGAACTGGCCCAATCCCATCATTATAAGTAAGTCTCCATGTCCTAGTCGTGTAGTACTCAGACACATAATCCTCAACCTTCTCCCTTATCCCAATTATAACAGCTGCAGCATGAACACAAGGAATACCTGTGAAATGCAACAGGTTATCAATAAAACTTGTAAATTAAAATGATTATGCAAACAACTTAACAAACAAACCTGTCATCTGCCACTTCCTACATCCACATCTCAATGAATTCATATCCACCCGATATTTCTGTCCTTGCACTTCTACTTCATGCAAATTGTGCCTTGCCATGTATCTTTCGCAAAACTGTGAGCCTGCAATCATTTTTTCTATCTCTCCGTGGGCTCTAGTGGTGAATCTTGTCTGCAACCTCTCAGCAATGATGGATCTCTTAGCATTCCTAACATACATTGCCTTCTAATGTCCTCTAGCAGTTCTAGTAATGGTTTCCTCCTAGCTACCCGGAAAGTTCTATTGAATGACTCCCATAGATTGTTTAAGACTCATTGCATCAAGTTCCAAGTCTGAAAAAAGCCCTNGATTACCTCTTCTCCATGGTGGGGGTAATACTCCCAACCTATTGCATCTAGGCCACATCAACTCACCTTGAACTGGCCCAATCCCATCATTATAAGTAAGCCTCCATGTCCTAGTCGTGTAGTACTCAGACACATAATCCTCAACCTTCTCCCTTATCCCAATTATAACAGCTGCAGCATGAACACAAGGAATACCTGTGGAATACAACAGGTTATCAATAAAACTTGTAAATTAAAATGATTATGCAAACAACTTAACAAACAAACCTGTCATCTGCCACTTCCTACATCCACATGTCAATGAATTCATATCCACCCGATATTTCTGTCCTTGCACTTCTACTTCATGCAAATTGTGCCTTGCCATGTATCTTTCGCAAAACTGTGAGCCTGCAATCATTTTTTCTATCTCACCGTGTGCTCTAGTGGTGAATCTTGTATGCAACCTCTCAGCAATGATGGATCTCTTAGCATTCCTAACCATACATTGCCTTCTAATGTCCTCTAGCAGTTCTAGATGGTTTCCTCCTAGCTACCCGGATAGTTCTATTGAATGACTCACAGAGATTGTTTAAGACATCATTGCAGCAAGTTCCAAGTCTGAAAAAAGCCCTAGACCAAGTTGCAGGGTTTGTGAGTAGCAGGTTTGCATAAGAAGGAGGATTGTAACTTTGCAATTCATCCATGTACTTAGAAAACTCCCCTTGATTGTAGCTGCGTGCTATCTTCCAAAACAGGCGTTGGAGTTCCATGTCATGACTATCCTTCTTCCAGTTATCCATAATGTGTCTAGCACATTGACGGTGCTCAGCTTGTGGTAGGATATTGTGGATTGCTTTAATCAACCCCTGCAAAGTGAAAATGATAATCAGAAAGTAGTATTTGCTCAAATTGTAATGTAATAAGAAGCAATACTTTCTGTTTGTCTGAGATGACTGAGATGTTATCTCCTTCTCCAAGCCCCAAATTTGTTGACAGTTGCCTAACAAACCAGTCCCAATTATCATCATTCTCGATCTCAACTATGGCCCATGCAATTGGAACAATCCTATTGTCTCCATCTCTCCCTACTGCAGCTAGAAGGTGTCCTTTAATATCCCATCTAAGGAAAGCACCATCTAATCCTATGATAGGCCTACAAGTATTTTTCCAAGACTCTCTCTGTGATCTAAAACACATGTACAGCCTATAAAACCTTTGCTTACTCCCCACACTCGGCCCTGGTATGGTTTCAATCTCAGACGTAGACTTTGGATTACTTAGAAACACCTCAGCTTGATAATCCCAGATGCGCCCAAAATGTGTTTCATGGCTTTGTCTCCTCTGCCTGGCAAGCTGGGACTTGGCTTTTGCACACACTTCTTCACTTACAACCAGATTATACTCTCTCTTAATCTCAGCAGCCATCTCTTGCTTTGTAATTCTTGGATTCTTTCTCAGCCTCTCTGCATATAACCAGGCAACTGGACCTTGCTTCAACATCCTACAATAGCCTGACCTCACACAGACATGAACATTCACATATACCTTAATCTGCATCTTCTGCTTCTTCTTATCATAGGAGGCATAACATCTCCATTGACATTTCCCTTCTTTGTCTGAACACTTAGCACCAATCCTAAGTGCCTGAGACAGGTATAGTTTTATGTCGTATCTAGTCTTCAGTGAATACCGAAGTACTGCAATCTTAAACTCTTCCTTTGTATTGAAACACTTACCCAGCTTTAGAATATCTTCACTGTCTTCGGTGCCGTCATTAGCAGAACCATCACCATCTTCGTCTTCATCTTCAGATGCTGATAAAGGCTCTGGAATCCTCTCTTCATCCCAACAAATATCATCACCACTCTCAGCGTCATCACCATCTAAACCTTGTTCAGCTTCTTTCCGATTTAAGCCAAACGTTTCTCCAAAATCTTCTTCGCGAATTGCTTCTTCTTCAACACCAAACTCTAAATCTTCTTGCACCCCGCAATCTTCATCTCCAAAATCTTCTTCGCGAATTGCTTCTTCGTCTTCAAACCCATCACCAGGGATTGCTCCACTCTCATCGTTTTGAGTACCCTCACCAGGGATTGTTTTGCCTTCATCGCGAATCGACTCGCCTTCGTCGCAAGGAATCGCCTCGCCTTCGTCGCGAATCGCCTCGCCTTCATCGCGAATCGCCTCGCCTTCATCGCGAATCGCCTCGCCTTCATTGCGAATCGCCTCGCCTTCATCGCGAATCGCCTCGCCTTCGTCGCGAATTGCCTCGCCTTCGTCGCGAATCGCCTCGCCTTCATTGCGAATCTCCTCGCCTTCGTCGCAAGGAATCGCCTCACCTTCGCCTTCATCGCCTCGTCTACCTCCGTCGCGGATCGATTCTTCTTCCGGAGTTGCGAATTCTTCATTTTCAGGATTCGTTTATGCGGCTTCAAACCAAGGAAGTTCTATAATAAGCGGCGGCGGATTGTCCGGGGATCGAGTACTCAGAGGTATCGGCTCCGGTGAACGATGAAAGGGCTTCGAAGCCTTCCCTTTTTTCCGCGGGGACCAGTTTGTCTTCTTCTTCCTCTTCACCATGTCGCGATTGATGATAACGATATTATGGTTCTTCGATTTGGAATGGGAGAGAGAGAAATTAAGGTTCGTCGATGAATTGGGGATTTTGGTTGTGACTTTTCGTTTGACTCAATTGAAAGTGTTCAAGACTAAAACACACCGTTTAAGAGAAAACGGAGAAGAAGACGGACCAATAACGCCGCTAAACGCGAGTTAACGGCTTGTCTAAAACGATATTTCGGTAAAAAATTTGCGATTTATTTTAGCTATACCAAAAAGTTGGGTATTATAGGCGGGCTCGAAAAAGTCTGTATATTAAAATGGGTAAATTTGAAAGTTGGGGATTTTTTTGACATTTTTCCCAATAAACAAAGTTACTTTCATACCAAAATAATTCATTCGTTCCTTAACTAAGTTTCTTGTGGGTAATATTGTAGAATAACATAATCGTAAAATCTGAAAAGATACGATTTCGGAAATTATGTGACCAATAAAATCATGCTCAATCGCAAAAGCATTCTGCTATTCTGCGGTTACAATTAGCTAGAGAGCCTAAGTACGATTAGTAACCTATATATACCTGTCATTTCCTTTGGCATCAGTGTATATCATATACGTATTAGAATTCAGACCAATAATCTAAAGATAAATGTACAAACGTATGAATATAACTTCAAAGACAAGAGACATAAATCTGATAAATATAGTTTACCAGATTGCAAGTGCGTTAAGAGCAACCTCAGCGTTTCTTAAGTTTACCGTGAGCAGAATCAAGATCGAGTTGTACCATAGCTCCAAGCTGCCCAATATTAATATCACAAAGGACTTGCTATTATGTATTACCATAACAATAGTATTATGTTAAAAATATGCATAAACAATACAAAATTCTCTATAATGTATCTTCAAAAATTTTCAATCTTTGACAAGGTGAATGGATGTACTTACTACTTAGGCAGCCTTTAGTGTTCTGTACACTTTCTTATGGTTTATATAAATGCATAAAATTCCATCTCTTATTTCAACCAACGTGACAGTATTATTAGATTACGAACGTGTTTGTATGACATATATATTTACGTAGATGCTGGTTTGACGAGACATTTGTTGATACTTTTAGGAGTTGACACAATAAAACTTGAGAAGACTAGAAAATCATACCAAATCATGTACCGGAAGATACGGATAGTTTGAAAACGGGCCAAAGATCCTTGAAAGCCAACCAAGAGAATCCTCTCCACGTGTCCTTACACCCACCGCACGTGATAAACAAGAGTTGCGCAATGTTAGGCAACCAATGCTCTACGAGAGACGAGGTCATGGCACCAACGATCCCGAAATCAAAATGAACCACTAGGAGCCACGACAAGAAGACATGGACCCTTAATGAGACAGCAGCCACGTAGGCGATGATCTTGTTCTTACTCTGAGCTTGGAGGAACATTTGGGAAGTGAAGGAAGGCACAAAGGAGATGTTGATGCCTATGACCCATAGAGCTATGATCCGAGCCACACGAACAAGGTGTTCTTCTTGACCTAAGGCCAAGAGGATAGGCCCCGAAAAGATATAGATGGGCATGAGGCAAATGGTACAGCCAGTGAGGACGATCCATGATCTTTGGAGGTAAATCCCAAGCATATGATATTGCTTTGCTCCGTAGGCTTGACCACATAGTGTTTCCAGCGCACTAGCCATGCCTAACTGTTTATATTGTCATTGACGGTTCGTTATTACACGATAAAAATATATTTCTTAGTGAATTATTAAAAAAGAATTATAGATTCGATCGATAAACGCTTATATTCACAAATACAATATGTAAACTTAAGTTCGGATGTAGACAAAAAAATGTATATAAACTATAAACTCTTGTTGGTTAAAAAAGAATATTCACATAGAATATTTTTTTGTAAAACTATATATATGTTTCTAAAGGTTTATATGAACTTATAACTAGGCCCCGTCCTTGCCTAAGGCAAAGAAAGATATGGTTTAGACCACATATTATAACTAAAATTTGAGGGCCACATTGTCAAAATAATCATTAGTCTAGTGGTCTTCTTTCATTTTCAAGGATAATAAAATGGATGTTCGATTCTTACTCTTTTGTACTATTGTAAGAGTTTTTTTACAACTCCAAAATCTTTTCGCTTTGTTCCACATCTCACTTTCCAATTTTTTTGTTTTAACACTTTCAATATTTTGTTAGTTTCTTTTATTCATATGATTATATGTGTTTGTTGCAAATTTACTGTTTTAAAATAAGGTCTTTAAGTTTTGTTTACCCTTTTTTATTTACTTCATTACAATATAAGAAAATTTATTTTTTAAAAAAACAAATCTGTTGTAAACTGATCCATCTTATTAATGAGATAAGGGAATATATATATATATGAGTCTCGGAATACAAAGGAAAGATAAAACCCTAATGGGCCTAATGGGGCCGGTTAATGAGTCCACAAGATGTTTTATAACACTCTCCCTTGGACGAAATAACCGTGCCTGATACTCAACCGGGATCTCTATTTACGCGACCCCTTACAACGGAGTAATTTTGGAATGGTCCTTTTGGGTCACCCTTTTTTGGTACCACTTCCTTTTTCTCATGTTGTGCGTAATGAGGGGGACTAAACTCGTAGTGACATCTAGGAATTCAGATGCGTAGGGTTAGACTATTTAGAGCTTCCGGAGTGTTGAAGTCGGCAATGATTTGGTGAATAGGTCGCTGAATTCTCACTTGATCGGACCTGCTGAACTTTGACCTGACCATCCTTCTGTAATTCATGAGTGATCTTCTTAAACCCGTCTTATACGAAGCAGGCTAGGGGAAACTATATTGGCAGGAACTCGACTCGTTACGTTCGGCGTAACAGAAGTTTGTATTGGCAACCGAGGAATAGAAGCAAGTATGGTGTTAAACTAGGGATGTGCTGAGTCATGGACCGCAACCAGACACACTCTCTACTAGCTTCGTGAATGGCCAAGATTTCTGCATGGTTAGATGAGGTGGCAGCGATTGTCTGCTTCATAGATCTCCATGAGATAGTTGTTCCTCCATGCGTGAAAACATAACCAGTCTGAGACCTGGCACAGTGCGGATCCGATAGATATCCTGCATCAGCAAAACCAACTAGCCCATCCTTGTGTTGGTTAGTGTAAAACAATCTTAAGTCCTTAGTCCCTTGTAGGTACCTTAGGATGTGTTTAATACCGTTCCAGTGCCTTTTAGTTGGACATGAGCTAAAGCAAGCTAGGAGACTCACGACAAAACAGATGTCTGGTCTAGTGTGACTAGCCAAGTACATTAATGCTCCTATGGCACTGAGGTATGGCATTTCAGGACCGAGAACTTCTTCATCGTCCTTCTTTGGACCGAATGGATCGCTGTCCAATCCGAGGCTCCTCACAACCATTGGGCTGGTCAATGGGTGGGCCTGGTCCATATTGAATCTCTTGAGTACCTT